>JAJEJO010005194.1:0-24357 GCA_020662805.1 Glaucomys volans | reverse complement strand
CAGTCATCCATCCAACCATCCATCCAGTCATCCAACCATCCATCCAGTCATCCATCCATCCAGCCAGCCAGCCAGCCAGCCAGCCAGCCAACCAGCCATCCATTCACAAATCCATCCATCCATTCATCCATCCATCCAGCCATCCATCCAGCCAGCCAGCCAGCCAGCCAGCCAGCCAGTCATCCCTCCACACATCCATCCATCCATCCATTCAACCATCCCTCCATCCATCCATTCATCCATCCATCCATCCATCCCTCCACCCTTCCATCCATCCATCCACCCATCCATCCATCCATCCATCCATCCATCCATCCATCCATCATCAACTCTGCAGCAGACTCTGAGCTACAGTCACAATGGTGACACCTGTGATCACTGTCTCACTCACAGACGAGGACTCAGGCCCTAGTTCAGTCTATGCTGGAGGAACATGCACCAAGCCATTATATTCCCTGGGGAGGGAGCAGGGATAGGGAAATACAAGGCACTAAAGCAGGACCACCTATGTAGTTTTGGAAGGGTGATCTGGGAGGACTTCCAGAAGGAAGTGACAGATCAGTAGATCTACAGGAGAGTAGATGGCTGCCAGGTGAAGGGTGAGCAAAGGTTCCTGGACTTGCTGCCCCTGGGGCACTTGGAAGTGCGGGAAGGCAGGCTGTGACCCATCTCTTGTCTGTCCTCCCACCCATTCTCCAGATGTCAACTGAGGGCCAGGGCCGGCCTGGGCTGGCCTATGGGGTTGGGAGGCTGTCTTCCCTGGAGGCTACGGCTGGTTCCCCTACTGGCAGAGGCTGGTGGGCTTGGAGGAGGCTGGGCAGGGAAGCCTGCTGCCTCCAGTTCTCCATGACCCCCCATGGGTGGCTGAGCAGCAGGGTCCTTGGCCAGGGTCCCTCCTGCCCTCTCTCCTCCGCCCAGGAGGAGCTGAGGGGTCAGCCACCATGTACCCAGACAGGGTTGGGGAGAGCAAAGGGGGTCTGAACAGGGTTTGAGTTGAGAGATGGGTTTCGGGTCCTAGCTCACTACAGACTTGCTGTGTGACCTTGGACAGGTCCCCACCCCCTCTGGGCCTCATTGGTCCCTCTGGAATGGGGGGCCATGGGCCGTGGTGTGGTACCCGGCTGGTGCTGACGCTGCCGTGGCGGCCGGCTGGCGTCTCTGGCTGGGAGGGTGGCGGAGGTGAAGCTCCCTGGGCTCCTGGCTCCGGCCGCGCCGCCTGCAGCCTGCGGGTCCTGAGTCATCTTCCAGGCAGCGGGTGACCTCTTGGTACCCCTGTCTCCCCCGGGCCGCGAGCCCGGCGGCATGCAGGGCCAGGCCATCCCAGGCCGGCGCGCGGTGGAAATCACAATATTGACCCAGCGCACAGGAAGCGAGGAGGACAAGCCTCGGGTCCCCGGACGCTGAGTGATGAGCCGGCCGCTCTCCCGGGTCACCCTGCTGCCGCCCGCCGGCCTCTTCCTCCTGGCTCTGGGGCCCTTCTCGCCTCTCCCTCCCACACATTCCCCCAGCCCAGGCCCAGGCAGCTCTGGTGAGCCTTGAGGCCTCCCTGCCTCCCCCAACCAAGGCCGGGTTCCCCTGTGCTTCCCGAGGCTGCAGGCCCAGCTGAACTGCTACGGGGGCTTTTGAAGTCACCCTGCCTCCCATTCACAGTGGGGAAACCGAGGTCGCCGACTGCAGGGCTGGGATGGAACTGGGGACAGCGGGGGCCTGTCCCTGAACCTCCTGCCCAAATCTTCCTCCCGCGTGAGTCTCGGGTGGCCTTCTGGATCTGTGCTCCCCTGGTGGCAAAGGGACAGAGGGTTCCTCTGGGGGGAGGAGCCCAGCCCAGAGCCTCCTACCCCTGGGAGTGCGTGGGGGTCTGGGCCACAGGGTTTGGAGGTGGTCGCCCTTCCTATTGGTCCTATTGGAGGTCAAGCTGGACTAGGAAGTGTGGCCGGGTGGTCAGCGACCTAGGGGAGGCGGGGCAGGAATGTGGCCGGGGGTCAGGTACCCCCACAGAGGACAGGGCTCTGGGATCCTTTTAAAAAGGTTTTTATTATTTAATTGGAGGCGGACATGATGCCTCTCTATTTTTTATTTCTTTTTATGCGGCGCTGAGGAGCCAGCCCAGGGCCCACACCTGCTGGGCGAGCCCCACCCAGCCCAGCCCCCTGGGGTCCCTGGGAGGTCCACGTCCCCATGCCGCGGAGCCAGGGGCACCTTCCTGTGGGCCAGCATGGTGGACGGCGCATGTTGGGTGCCCGCGGGGCTCCTCCTGGGTCACCTCACCTGGGGACACTGGCCACGTGCATGCCCCAGGGCGGCCACGCAGGACGCTTCTGATGGGTCTCGTGGACAGGCCCACGCAGACCTCAGGGAGGCCGTCTGCGGAAGCCTGGGACTCGGGAGTGACTGCGGGTCGCAGGCGCCGATGGTGGGCACGCACGGGTGAGTCTGCGCATGCGCACGCTCGCCTGCGGGCAGCTGGTCTACCGCGCGGAGTTCAAGGCTGGAACAGGTGCTCGGCCGTAGAGGACTTCCTGACGGCGCTCCCCCTCCACCACTCCAAATTCCAGTCATTACCATTTATAGAGCACCTACTGTGTACGCTACTGTCATCTCCTCTGAACCAAGGTGGGCACTGGCTCTCAGGGCCTGGGCCAGGTGCATCGTGGATCCCTCCATTAGTGATGTCTGCTGTGGGCACAGCCGGAGGGGCCGGCGTGGGGCTCGCGTTCGCCCCCTCCATGGGCACAGCGTAAACACCGCACATGTTTATACTTTCTGTTCAACCCTGGGTCAGGTCATAGCCACCGCTAAACCTCTGTGGAGCAAGACCTCGTGTAATGACGATTCACTACAAGTCATTATTAGTTGCTTTCACATGGGTTCCATTAGGATGTCCTCGCCGTGTCTCTGTAGAGGAGAAGAGGTGGGTCAGGACAGAGGCAGAAACTCAGTTTCAAGGTCATGACCGCTGTTATCCCATAGGACACTTTTGTGAGTATTAGAAAAATGTGCCCCTCTGGGCGACCGTGGCTTTGATAAGCAGACCACGGGATGGATTGTAGCCCCAGTCACCTCATCACCCCAGGTGCCCTTGTTCAGTGCACAACCTGAACAACTGTACATGGTGTTCAGTGTTCCACAGTTATGCCCTCTCCTCCAGATCCAGTGCTCATGTTACCACACACAGCACAGACCGCATTCTGGGTGTCGGACACTCATTCAGGCTCCAGGGTAGACGGCATTCAGTCTGAGGCTAAGAGAGGAGGTAGAAGGAAGAGCAATATTAACATCTCCAACAGGCCAGATCCCTGCTGTGCAGGCCCTGCCCGCTGCATTCAGGTGAGGACCCTGGACCACGAACAGTCCTGGGGAGGCCGTCCTCCCCTGCTGGCCGCTGGAAATGGGGAGTGAGGCCTCTCCTTGGCTCCTCGGCCACAGCCTCCTCCTGCTGTTTCAGTGGGGACCCTGCTGGGCTGGGCCCCTGCGCGGGATGCTGGAGACACACCTCCCTGAAAGCAGAGAAAGTGTGAGTCGTCAGGAAGGAGCGTGTGGAGGGAGGGAGGCCTCGAAGGGTGGAGATTTACAGCCTTCATTTGGCTGGCCTCGGCTGCAGTGAGGCCCACGTGGCTGCCTTCCGGGGGCGAACGTGGGTGTTTCACTGCGTAAAACCTGATGTCAGCACCGCGGCGCCTGGGGACGCCTTCGCCACCCGCCCTCGGCAGGTGAGGAGACTGAGGCTCGAGGCCAGCATGGCTGGCCTCGGCCCATGCAGCTGGAGAAGAGCCACAGGAACTGGAGGCTGTTCAGCTTGGCCCCTTGAACTGTCTGCTGCCTGTGCTCCCAAGTCCTTCACAGTAGTGCCCCGTAGGGACCCAGGAGGCAGGAAAACCAGGTGACAGAACCTGGCACGGTGGCACGCGCCTGTCATCCCAGTGGCTGGGGAGGCTGAGGCAGGAGGATGGTGAGTTCAAAGCCAGCCTTAGCAACTTAGCGAGGCCCTAAGCAACTCAGTGAGACCCTGTCTCTAAATAAAATACGAAATAGGGCTGGGGATGTGGCTCAATGGCCGAGTGTCCCTGAGTTCAATCCCTGGTTCCAAAGAAAGAAAGTGGACAAAGGACCCCCAGGGAAGCAGGACCACGGACCCCAACGACAAGGACAAGGAAGGGACAATCGCTGTCAGGATTTCAGGACAGTGAGAGGCAGAATCCAGGCTGTTCAGCAAGGAGAGGGAAGTTCATGGCCAGAGGGGGGAGCTTGGTGGGGAGGGCCAGGGCCAACTGCAGCCGCCTCTGCTGCCTGGGCTCCTGGCGCTGCCCGCGGCTTCCGCTCCAGGGCTGGCACCGCCACCCCATGTGGACGAGTGAAGGGCGGCTCGGCTGGGGAGAGATGGGCGTGTGAGCCCTGGCGGGAGGTCCCGGGTCGGCGTCAGCACCTCCACGGGGTTCCCGGGGAGAAGCCATCATCAACTTTCTTCACCCTTGCCATGAACGTCTTTGCTGCCATTTGCAGGAATCCCGGGTGGGAACCCGCCAACCAGCTCACATCGTCATCGCCGATTCTGGAGTCTAGATGGGATGAGGGGCGAGGGCTCCCAGCCTGGCTGCGTGCTCCTTAGTGGCTGGGTGTCCTAGAGAAAAGCACCTAACCTCTCTGTTCTGTCTCTTCATCTGAGCAATAGGGAGGATTAGACCCTGACACAGTGGGGAAGCATGGAGCCCAGGGCTGAGGGGGGTGGGTGCTCAGTAACCCTGGGCACCTGATAGAGCCGGCTCAGCATGGCTGGAGGGGGCAGGCTTCCAGGGGAAGAGTGTTTGTCTTGGGCTTTAAGGGATGTGTAGGAGTGTGCCCGGTGGAAGAGCGGGTCAGGCGGAGAGCATGGAGCCTGGGACAACCCGGGACTCTGAGGCCCGAAGATGGGCTGGGTCTGGGTGGAGCAGCGGGAAGGCCAGCCGAGCCTGAGGGGCTGCAGGGCTGAGGGCCCAGTGCGGCCTGCCCAGGGCAGCGGGGCCCTGGACGTTCCCACAGGGGAGGGCCCGGCTGGCTCCACGTCGTGGGAAGGAGTTGAGTGGCCACAGGAGCGTGGCTGGGGCCTGGAGCCCAGCTGTCTGGGGAGGCCCAGGAACCGGGGGTGTCCACCCGGGCCTCTGTCCTCACCCTGGTCCCCTCTGCTCAGGGGCCAGCGGCCCTCCTCCCGGGCTCCGCTCTGGGGTGGAGGAGCCCGACTCGCCTGGCCTGCGAAGACAGGGGCTGTTTGCTCAGCTGGGGGGCCGCCTGGCCTCCCCTCCGCACCAAGGGAGGAGGCCGCCTGGTGGGTCTGCCATGGCCCCCGCCCCAGAGCCGGCCTCCTGTCCTTGAGCCCTCCTCCCGGCAGTGCCTCAGCTCCAGAGCCCGCGACCATGACCCCTTGTTCCTTCCTCCTCTCTTCAAACACACCAACTCTTTCATCTTCTCCTCATGTGACAGGGGCTGACCTTCATTTTTATTTTTAGAGAAACATCCAGATCCAGTCATTGATTTGGATCTTTTTTTTTTACCGCCTGACACAAGGCCCCGCGAGGCTTGAGAGCCAGCACGCTGACAAGAGGCAGCAGAGCTTGGCTGGCTCGCTGTGTGACCTTGGGCAGACCATTCAACCTCTCTGAGTCTCCTTGGGCCTCTTCTCTAAGTGGGTATTCATGAGTACTCTGTCAAATACTTGGAAAGATTAAATGAGCAACTATTTATAAAGCGCTTAGGACAGTATCTGGCACGTAGTGGGTGATGATGGGGGCCCGGGACCCCTCAGCCCCACCTCAGCCTAAGCCCAGGGGTCTTGCCTCTGCCATCTTCCCTGTCTGTCAACCCCTCCCCTCGAAGGGCAGGTCCGTGGCTGTGTCTCACCAGCAGAGGACACGAGGGCTGTGGGCGCCTCTTCTGCCTGGCGACGGCCGGGCGGCCCTGGGTCGCCCTCTGGCTGGAGGCTCCCTCCGTGGCGGAAGGGCCGCCCTGCGGACAGGCTGGTGTGGCCAGCAGGACGGCCTGCAGCGTGAGTGGGGCTGTGACGCTGCGTCTGACCCAGAGCCGCCTGCTGGGTCTCCACCCTGATTCTGGGCACAGAGCTTCCTGCCCGGGCGGGTCCCCAGGTGGTGGGGATGCAGGGGCGTCGATCCTCCACGTGACACTGGTCTCCGTCCCTCGCTCAGACGCCAGGGCCGCGAGACCCTGCAATCTGGGCCTCGTGATGCCTTCGGGATGCTGAGGACGTTTCTGTGACTCGGGCCCAGGTGGACTCGGGCCCAGGTGGACTCAGGGAGGAGCCCGGCTGACGGGGACTGGGCTTGATTGGCAGGTGGGCCTCTCAGCCCCCGACTGGGGAGGGAGCGGGTGGAGCGAGGACTCCAGAGTCACAGCCTGGCCCTGGCTCCCGGGGTGTCGTCCTTAGGCGGGTCCAGCCTCGGATCCCGTGTCCGTGTGCCTAGCCAGGCGTGCTCGGGAAGGGTCTCCCTGAGCCCCTTGTTCTGGAATGTCGTGGAACTCGAGGTTGCGGCAGCTTCCCGTTTCTACCCTGGAGTCCGGAAGCTTGGCGGCCTGGACCTGGGAAGGGCGTCTGAAGAGGGGACGGTCTCCTGGGACCCCGCCCTTGACCTGCGGGGTGACGGAAACGCAGAGCAGCTGGTTGACAATGGAGCCAGTCCCTCAGTGCCCGGCTGGCCTGGGGACAGGAGAGGCCCAGGTGGGTGTGGCCTGAGGCAGCGGCCTGACCGCGACCAGGGACCTAAGAGTGGACCCCTCCCTGGTGACCTGTTCAGGTCATGGTTGCACCCGACCCCGTGGCCCTGTCCACGCTGATCCTCAGGCTGGGTGGCCTGGGCAGTGGGGGAGCTCATGGTGCAGAGGGAGGCTCCACAAGGCCGCCTGCCCACATCCCCCCGCTGTCTGCCTGCCCCTGCCTTCTGCGTGTGGGAGGGACCCTTCTAGAAGGGCCTGTCACCTACCACCAGACACGGCAGGCCAGCTCTCACCCAGGGCTTGGGGGCTGGAGGGACATTCAGGTGTCATGGCCGGCCTGGGGAAAGGGGTGCTGCCCTGTGACCGCCTGGGGAGGAGGGACTCTGGTCTCTGGCTGTCCTGGGGGAGGGGGAGGGAGGGAGGCAGGAGGGCAGGAGGTCAGAGGGGAGCTGGGTCCCCGGGCCTTCTCTTGGGGTATCGTTCTCTGAGCCCCAACAATGGTGAGCTCAGCCTGAATTCCAGATGGAAGCTCTCCCGTCCTGGCCACCTGGGTGGCCCCGGGGTCGCACAGAGGTGGTAGGTCAACGTTGCTGCCTTGAGTTATGTGGGGAGGGTCCCCCGTCCACAGGACAGCCACAGGGGCCAGCCCTCTCCCAGTGCACCCGGGGAACCCCAGGCTGGGGGGCCTGTCAGGGACTGGGGGACTGGAGCCTGGATGCTGGAGGCCCTCTGCTCCTGCCCACCCTGGTGACCCCAAGGGGGAAGTGCCCAGCAGGTGGCTTGAAGTTCTCTCCATCCTCCAGAGGTTCTGCGGCTGCCCCAGCCCCACCGGGAGAGAGGAGAAGCCCGAGAGGGTGGGGAGTGGGTTCCGGGCTATTTTGGAAGCACACCCCCCAACCCCTCCACCCCCCCGCCCAGGGCGCTCACACAGGGTGCATTTAAATGCACCAGGAAGCGATCCCGGAGTGGGAGGAACTCCGGAGGGAGGGCATTGCCATCCGTGCTGCCCTGGAACAAGCACCAATTCAGCCCTTCAATGCCCAAGTCAGAGCCTCCCCTGTGTCGGAAGGGCATCTGAAGGTCACTCAGCTCCTCCCGTCTCCCCACTCCCACCAAACACTTACTAAGCATCTCAGAATCTCCAGAATGTCTTTTGACCACAAGGAATAGAAAAAAAAAAAATATATCAGCTAAACTCGTCCAGATAAAAAATAAAGGGAAATTTTTTTATTGGTTTAGTTCACTTCAAAGTCCAAGGAGATTTTTGGCTTCAGGTATAGCTGCATCCAGCAGTGCCAAACACATCATCAAAATGGAGTCTCTGAACATCTCTGAGCTCTTCTCCCTCCGTTGCACTCATTCCTAGTCTTATAAAGAGGCAAGGTGCCTGCCAGCAGCCCCAGGCTCTTGGGAGCCCTCAGATCTTGGGATGTGATATTCCATTGGCTAGGCTTAGGCACACCCCCGCCACCCTTACCCGCTTGGAGTGGAGTCAGCTGTATATGAAGTTCAGAGACGCCATGGGCACCCAGCCCTCATACCCAGACCCAGGCAGCAAAAATAGAAAGTGCCACAAAATGGTTCTCTGCGTGGTCTCCCCCAGCGAGCGTGACCTCCCCGGCACGGGGCCAGCCCTGTCTTTTGATGACAGAGTCTTGATTCAGAGTTCTATGATGTCGTTCGGTATGACCTAATTGTTGACCTAGATCCCTTTTTCAGTTCCTTTCTTCCTCTATTTCCGGCACCGAGGACAGGGCCCCCACAGCACAGGAGCTTCACAAATGCTTATCAAAACCCCAACCGTCAATCTAGAATTCTAGGCCCAGAAACCCCACACAGTCCCGAGCATTCCACACAGTGTCTCCTCGGATGCTCAAGGCCGTTCTCCCAGGGAGATGGCATCGTCCTTCTATAAAAAGAAGAGACCGAAGTTCAGAGAAGTTAAGAGACCACATGTCCAAGGTCACCCAGCAAGAAGGTGGCTGAGCTGGGACTTCCACCAGGACATTCTTATACCTGAGGTGGAAGTGGGGGGGGCAGGAAGAGAAAGAGGAAGGAAAGAGGAGAGCAGCCCACGGAGGGGAGAAGAGAGAAGGGCGGCGGGAGCTGTGGAGGCGCACATGCCTGATGTTTACACATGACTTCTTCTTTGCCCACGGACTCCAGAAGGAACCTGATTAAAATGAGCACACTCACCTGGGCAGGTGGCTTCCCCTCCGACGACCCTGGGGAATCCCGCTGGTTTTGGTTAGCGAGACCCGGGTCTCTGTTACTGCCTGTGGTCTCCTGGATTGCATATGCGGTTTGCTGTGAGGCTTGATCAGAGGAATGAGGGGAGATTCAGGACTGGGGGGTCGGGGTTTGCACCTGGCTGGTCTATGGTGGCCCGGTCATTGTCATTGGATTTGCTTTTTGAATTCAAAGTAGGTGCTGGGCTGCAGGGTGACCCTGGGCCTTCCTTTCCACGATGTTTGGAGCATCCAAACGTGATGTTTGGAGCATGGAGCGACCACAGAAGATAAGACGGAGGCCCTGGAGACCTAGTGCACACAGGGTCTCCATGTTCTAAGTTTAAGACTTTGGAAGATCCCCTGAGTCACATGTGCACATGAGGAATTACCTGCGAGGAGGAGAAGCACCCCCAAAATCAGATGAAACAGTCCCCAGCACCCACACCGAGCATGGGACAGAGTCTATCCCTACTGGCCGGACTGGAAAACCACAGCTCACGAGGTGCTGGGGGTCCTCAGGAGGGTCTGGCTGCAGTGGGGGGAACCCTTATCCCTGGGTCAAAAGCTGCTCTGGTCCCTCCTGTTGAGCCTCTGAAGAGAGACTTGAACAGATCAAGCTGCTTCTAAATATTATGTGTCCCAGAACAAAGATCAGGAATCTTTATAGAAATGCGAAAGTATGGAGCACCCCCTGGGGCAAAATTCACAATGGCTGGCATTCGGTAAAAAGTGACCAGGCGTGAATAGAGACAGGAAAATCCTACCCACAATGAGGGAAAAAATTGATCAAAACCATCCCAGAACTGACACAGATGTTAGAATTATCAGACGAGGACGTTAGAATGCTCATGGTACTTGCATTGAGTGTGTTCAAAACAAAACTAGAGGAAAGATCAGACATATGTAATGGAGAAAAAAATATAGGAAGGACTGAAATCAAACCTCTAGACATGAAAATTAGGAGCTAAAGATGAAATACAAACTTCACAAGAGTTGCCACTAACTAGACATGGCAGAAGAAAAGATGAGTGAACTTGAAGACAGAGCAATAAAAATTATCTAAAATGAGGAACACAGAGAAAAAAGGTTCAAAAATAAAAATGAACAGAATATTAGTGATCTGCAGGACAATCTCAAGTCTAATACGTGGGTACATGAGTCCCATCAGGAAAGCAGAGAATGGGAATGAGAAAAACAGAGTCCTAGTAAGAAAATGGCATGGTGTTGGCACCAAACAGACACGTAAACCAGTGGTACAGAATAGGAGACAGAGACAAACCCACACAAATACGGTTATCTCACACTAGACAAAGGCGCCAAAACGTTCACTGGAGAAAAGATAGCCTCTTCAACAAATGGTGCTGGAAAAATTGGAAAGCCATATGTAACAAAAGGAAATTAAGCCCCATCTCTCACCTTGCACAAAACTCAACTCAAAGTGGATCAAAGAGTTAGGCACTAGAAGAGAGACCCTGCGCCTAATAGAAGAAAAAGTAGCCCCAATCTTCACCACGTCAGCCTAGGATCTGACTTTCTTAACAAGACTCCTAAAGTGCACAAAGTAAAATCAAGAATCAGTAAATGGTATGGATTCAAAGTAAAAAGCTTTTTCTCAGCAAAGACAATAACATGAAGAGAGAGCCTACAGAATGGGAGAAAATCTTTACCACATGCATCTAAGATAGAGTATTAATCTCCAGGATTTATAGAGAACTCAAAAAACTTAACACACACAAAAAACAAGTAACCCAATCAATAAATTGGCTAAGGAACTGAACAGACACTTCATAGAAGAAGATATACTATCAATCAATAAATATAAGAAAAAATGTTCAACATCTCTAGAAATTAGAGAAATGCAAATCAAAATTACCCTGGGATTTCATCTCTCCCCAGTCAGATTGACAATTATCAAGAATACAAACAACAATAAGTGTTGGTGAGGACATGAGGGGAAAGTCACGCTCATATATTGCTGGTGGGACTGCAAAGTAGTGCAACCACTATGGAAAGCAGTATAGAGATTCCTCAGAAAGCTTGGAATGGAACCAACATTAGACCCAGTTATCCCACTCCTCAGTTTATACCCAAACGACTTAAATCAGCATACTAGAGTTATGCAGCCACATCAATATTTATAGCAGCTCAATTCACAATAGCTATGGAACCAACCTAGGTGCCCTTCGACAGGTGAATGGATAAAGAAAATGTGGTATACATACACAATGGAACATTACTCAGCCTTAAAGAAGAATGAAATTAAGGCATTTGCTGGTAAATGGATGGAACTGGAGAATACTATGCTAAGTGAAATAAGCCAATTCCAAAGAACCAAAGACTGAATTTTTTCTCTGACATGTGGATGCTAATTCACAATGGTGGGGGTCAAGGGAAGAATAGAGGTACTTCAGATTAGACAGAGGGAAGTGAAGGGAAGGGAATGGGCATGGGGGTAAGAGGGACAGTAGAATGAATCAGACATTATTGTGCATATATAACATGTACATACATAACTATATGACCTGTGGGATTCTACACCATGTAAAACCAGAAGAATGAGAAATATACTCCATTATATATGATGTATCAAAGTGCATTCTACTATCATGTATAAGTAATTAAAACAAATAAAACATTTTTAAAAAAACATAGAAAGAGCTGGGCATGGTGGTGCACGCCTGTAATCCCAGCACTTGGGAGGCTGAGACAGGAGGATCATGAGTTCAAAGCCAGCCTCAGCAACTTAGCAAGGCCCTAAGCAACTCAGTGAGACCCTGTCTCTAAAAAAATTACAAAATAGGGCTAGGGATGTGGCTCAGTGGACGAGAGCACCTATCAGCCATGACCGAACAAAAAAAAAAAGAAAACACCATAGAAAGAAAAATAGTCCAGTAAAATTCCAAATTTGAGTCAAGAATCTCACTGAACCCAAGCAAATGAATATGAAAAAAAAAACCACTACGCTAAGTGGTTTTCATATGTTATCATTAAATCGCTCAAAACCAGTGGGAAAAAGAAAGTCTTAAAAAGAGCCAGAGGAAAAAACACAAAATATACCAGGGCACAAAGATACAGATGACAGCAGATTGCTCATCAGAAACAATGCAAGTGAAAAGACAGTGGAACAGCATTTTAAAAGTTTTGGGAAAATGAAACAGAATTCTAGACCCAGAAAGAGTATCTTCAAAAAATGAAGAGGAAATGCAGAATTTTTCAGACATACAAAAGCCAAAATAATTCATTATCATAAGACTTGTACATTAGAATTATTAATGGAGGCTGAGGTGAGATCAACCAGCCCTGAATAGGACTGAAGAAGAAGCTGTTGAAGCGCTGGTGGGTGTTGAACTGGGAGAAGTGACTGAGGCATCTGGTGGTCGGGCTGTGATAGACCACGGGCTGATCACTCGGCATCACCTCAAGAAGTGGGCATCCAGTGGGCATGCCAATGTTACCCTGTCAGGGAACGAACGTAGAAACTCCTGCAGCAGATCCCACTTGCCCAGAGAGAGAAGGCGGCGATGGCACTGGAAGTTCCTTCAAAACTAGCCAGGACTAGTGACCACAGCCCAATGACAGAGGAAGGTACCCCACCACCACCTCGAGGATGGATACATGGAGGATCTTGAAGATGAGAGCTGAAGTTCTTACCTCTTCCACCAGAATTTCAACTGCAGCCAACAGGATTTGGTTGTTTCAGAGGATTTGGGAGGAAGCATTACCTGCTTTCACCGTCCTGGTTCCTCTTACATGAGGTCTTACTGACTTCCCCTGGAGGGATGTGTTGGGAGGAAGAGGGTACAAAAGGAAGATTCAGGAGGGCAAAACTCCCATTCTGATAAATCCCTAGAGCTTTGATGTGTGGGCTGGAGTGCAGGAATGAGGTGGGCCGTGAAAAGGTCTCTGGGTGTAGAGGCAGAGCTCACCAAGCTTCCTGGAGCAAAAGCCATGAGAAGCCAGTCTCTGGTGACCTGGTCTCCGTGTCTCTCCAACTTTCCATTTCTGACAATAATAGAGATTATTAGCCAGGCATGGTGGCGCATGCCTGTAATCCCAGCACTTGGGAGGCTGAGGCAGGAGGATCGCAAGTTCAAAGCCAGCCTCAGCAACTTAGCGAGGCCCTAAGCAACTCAGTGAGACCCTGTCTCTAAATAAAATGCAAAACAGGGCTGGGGATGTGGCTCAGTGGCCGAGTGTCCCTGAGTTCAATCCCTGGTTCAAAAAAAAAAAAAAAGAGATTATTGTCGGAATGACAGGGAGTGAGGATCCTGATCCCAGTCCTGCCTTGCCCCTGTGTGACCAGGATGGGCAAGTCCCTTTACTTCATGTTTGTCTTGCTTCCTTTGCTGGATTAGGTGTTTAATCAAATAAATACCAAACATAAAACAGGAAGTGTTAATGGAAGTTCTTTGGCAGAAGAGAAATGATGCCAGATGGAAAGTGGAATTACACCACAGAATAAAGAGCATTGGAAACAATATCTCTGATTGTTTTATTTAAGTCTTTTTGAAAGACAACTGACCACTCACATCTTGGAAAGGCTGGCTATGATGGAAAAGTTGAACCCTACCAAGTGCTAACAAGGATGTGAAGAAAAGGGTGCCCCTGTGTCCTCTTGATGGGAATGCAAATTCATACTGCCATTGTGGAATATAGTAGGGAGGGTCCTCAAAACCTAAAAAGAGAAATAGCATGTGATCCCCAAATCCCACTTCTTGAAATCTATGCAGAAGAATTCAAATTGTATTGCTATGTTAGAGGAGGGCAAGTTTATTTGGGGGACATGATTTTGGAGGTCTCAGTCCAGAGACATCTAATTCCACTGCTCCAAACCCAGGGTGAGGCAGCACATCATGCGGGGAAGGACCAACAGGAAGAAAGTGCTCAGTTTATGGTGAGGTCACACACACACACACACACACACACACACAGAGAGAAAGCATGCCCACCTGCCTACGGTTACCGCCCAATCAGTCCATTTGAACTAGGACAGCTTTGCAGAGACACCTTCCATCCAAACCACAAAATTTTGCCCTGGTCCTCAAATGCTCATGTCCATCTCATGATGCAAAGTGCATTTAATTCATCTCCAAGAATCTCAGAGTCTCAACAGTTCCAATATTGCCCAAAAGTCCAGTCCAAGTTCAAAGTCTCCTCTGAGACTCAAGGCAAATTCTTAGCTGTGAGCCCCTGTGAAAATCAAAAGCAGGTTACACACATCCACTATTCAGTAACACAGAAAGAAGGCTCAGGGTCACAAGAAGATAGAAACCCAGCTGGGCAAACAGGCCCCTGAAGTCTGCATGCAGCATCTAGGACACTGCCCTGTGAGATGTCTCCTACAGGCTTAGGTAGCCCTGCCCCTTTTGGCTTTGGTGGTTGAAGTACAAACGGGTTCTCTCTCTTTTAACCTGGGCTTCTTTGCAGCCAGCAGCTTTTGCTCAGCAGGCAGTACATGCTCCTGGCATCTCTTCATTCCTGAGGTCTCCATTCCAGCTTCAGCTTCACCTTTACAGCTTCGTCCACTGCTCTCTGGGGACAGTCTTTTGGGACTTCAATCCTGATACACTTGACCTGACCTCCCAGGACTTTCTGTGAAATCTCAGTGGCAGCCTCCATGACTCCCTAACTCCAGAATCCTGCATTCATTCCTGCAGACCCAGCACCATGTGAGTGATGCCTAGCTCTGCCATCAGCTTGCACAACACTTGGGTCCCCTGGAATCAGACTGCAGCAGCCTCTGAATGCCCGCCCAGCTCGGCATGGTGAAACAACTTCCTAGGCCCCCCTGTATGAGCAGGGAACCCCCATGATCTCTTCTCAGAGGAATTTTCTCTTCTGTACCCTGGAACCTATGTGGAGTGTAGTTTTACAAATTTCCGAGGTGACCTTGAGACCTATTTCCTATTATTTCTGCACAAAGTACTTAACATCTCTTTAGGAGCTGTAATCTCTTCAACAACCACAACTTCCGTGGCTCCAGTTGTACATGCACTTTTCTGGCCAATATCCAAGTTTTAAAAATTCTTTATCTCTATTTTCTGCCTCCTGATTCTCACAGTAAACCAGGCTAACAGAGTCAGCAATATCCATGCCTCTGACTGAATGCTGTACTGCCTTGAAATTCCCTCTACCAGACTAATTAGTCCATCACTTTAAAATTCAGCCTCATTCAAAATCTCAGGACATGGGCAAAATGTTGACAAGTTCTTTTCCAGAACATAACATAAGTAGCCTCTACTCCAATTCCCAATAGGCTCCTCACTTCCCTCTGAAACCTCATATGCACAATCTGCATTACTCTCAGCATATGGTTTTTGAGTGTCCACCAGAATCATCCATTAAGTTTCTTTTTAATTTGTTCTAATTAGTTATAGATGACAGTAGAATGCATTTGACACATCATACATAAATGGAGTGTAACTCCTCATTCTTCTGGTTGTACATGATGTAGAATGACACCAGTCGTGTAATCCTAAATGCATATAGAGTACTAACGTCTGATTCATTCTACTGTCCTTCCTACCTCTACACCCCCTCCCCTCCCTTCACTTCCCTCTGTCTAATCCAAAGTACCTCTGTTCTTCCCTTGCCCCACCCCATTGCGAATTAGCATCCACATATCAGAGAAAACATTCAGTCTTTGGTTTTTGAGGATTGGCTTATTTCACTTAGCATGATACTCTCCAGTTCCATCCATTTAGCAGCAAATGCCTTAATTTCATTCTTCTTTAAGGCTGAGTAATATTCCATTATGTATACATATGCATACATTATGTATACATACCACATTTTCATCTGTTGAAGGGCACCTAGGTTGGTTCCATAGCTATTGTAAATTGAGCTGCTATAAACATTGATGTGGCTGCATCACTGTAATATGCTGATTTTAAGTCCTCTGAGTATAAACTGAGGAGTGGGATAACTGGGTCTAATGGCGATTCCATTCCAAGTTTTCTGAGGAATCTCCATACTGCTTTCCACAGTGATTGTACCACTTTGCAGTCCCACCAGCAATGTGTGAGTGGACCTGTTCCCCACATCATCGCCAACATCTACTGTTGCTAATATTCTTAATAATTGCCAATCTGACTCGAGTGAGAAGGAATCTGAATGTAGTTTTGATTTGCATTTCTCTAATTCCTACAGATGTTGAACATTTTTCATATATTTGTTGATCAATTGTATTTCTTCTTCTGTGAAGTGTCTTCAGTTCCTTAGCCCATTTATTGATCAGGTTAATTTTTTGTGTGTCTGTGTGTTAAGTTTTTGAGTTCCTTATATACCCCGGAGATTAATGTTCGATCTGAGGTGTGTGTGGTAAAGATTTTCTCCCATTCTGTAGGCCCTCTCTGCATGTTAATGATTGTTTCTTTTGCTGAGAAGAAGCTTTTTAGTTTGATTCCATTCTATTTATTGATTCTTTTTTTTGGTACCATGAATTGCACTCAGAGGTACACTGAGCCATCCCCAACCCTTTTTAAATATTTTATTTAGAGACAGGGCCTTGCTGAGTTGTTTAGGGTGTAAGTTGCTGAGGCTGGCCTCAAACCTTCAATCCTCCTTGCCTCAGTCTCCTGAGATGCAGGAATTACAGGCATGTGCCACCACACCCAGCCCATTTTGGTACATGCTGATTTCCAGTTTTCTGAGCACCATTTGTTGAAGAGGCTATCTTTCTTCCAGTGAATGTTTTTGGCACCTTTGACTAGTATGAGATAACTGTATTTATGTTGGTTTGTCTCTGTGTCTTCTATTTTGTACCATTGGTCTACATGTCTGTTTTGGTGCCAATACCATGCTGTTTTTATTACTATAGCTCTGTAGTATAGTTTAAGGCCTGGCATTGTGATGCCTTCTGCTTCACTCTTCTAAGGATTGCTTTGGCGATTCTGGGTCTCTTAGTTTCCAAATGAATTTCATGATTGCTTTTTCTATTTCTATTGAAGAATGTCATTGGGATTTAATAGGAATTGCTTTAAATCTGTGTGACCCTTTTGGTGGTAATCTATTAAGCTTTGTCTACAACATCCTAAAGCTTTAAACACCAGTGCCAAAGGCTTCTGAACCACACGGTCCTGTTAGGCACAATGACGACCCTCCATCTCAATACCAATTTCCGTTTTGGTCAGCTCTCTTGCCACTCTCACCAAAACACCTGGCAAAAACAACCTGGGAGGAAAGTTTATTGGGGGCTCCTGTTCACTGATGGCCAGCTCCATTGCTCTGGGCCCAGAGTGAGGCAGCATGTCATGCAGGAAGGGCAACAACGGAGACATGCTCAGATCACTGTGGGTCAGGACGCAGGCAGGAGGGCCGCAGGGAAGATGCACACTTCCAGGGAATCTCCCCGGGCACCCACCTTCCAGCCAGGCCCACCTGCCCAGTTACCACCCAGTCAGTCGACTCAGACTAGGACGAACTGATGAAGTTCTAGCTCTCGAAATCTACCATCTCACCTCTGGACCTTCTCGCATGAACAGGAGCCTTTCGGGGGGACACCTTATATCCACACCATAACGCAAGATAAACCATAGTCTGGACCAAAAGGCAAGATTTGATAAATCTGAAAAGATTCAAATCATACCAAGTATGTTCGCTGACCATGATGGAATTAAATCAGAAATCTGTACGAGAAAGATCTCCGGAAAGTTCCCCAAATGTTTGGAAATGAGATAACACGTTTCTAAATAATTGAAAAGTCAAGCAAGAAAACAAAATGGAAATCATAAAATATTTTAACTGATTAAAAGTGAAAACATGCTGGGTGTGGTGGCGCATGCCTGTAATCCCAGCAGCTCAGGAGGCTGAGGCAGGAGGATGGTGAGTTCAAAGCCAGCCTCAGCAACTTAGCGAGGCCCTAAGCAACTCAGAGTGCTAGCAACCTTCTCACAAAGAAAGCCTCCGCCTTCACTAGTTAATATTCCACCAATCACTTAAGGGACGATATTATCAATTCTGCACAAATTCTTCCAGAAAATTGAAGAGGAGGGAATACTACCCTGTTTATGCTATGAAGCCAGCATCACCCTTGGTACTGAAACTAGAAAAAAAAATCAAGAAAATGAATATATCCCATGAACATAGATGCAAAAATTCTTAACAAAATTTTGTAAAATTGAATCCAAGAATATGTAGAAAACCAAGCAGATTTATCCCAGGTAGGCAAAGTTGGCTTAACATTTGAAAATCAACCAATACAATTCACCCTATTAACAACAGTAATAGCCCAATATTTGCAGGAAAAGCATTTGACAAGATTCAACATCTATTCTTTACAAAAATGGTCAGAAAACTAAGAATGGAGGGGAACTTCTTCAACTTGATAAAAACCAAAAGAGACGAAAGGTAACATCGTGGTGTTGAGAGACTGACTGCCTTCTTGCTCGTCTCAGGAACAAGGATGTCCACTCTCATAATTCCTAGGCAATACTGTACTGAAAATTCTAGCCAGTGCAATAAGGACAAATAAAGAAATAAAAGGCATCCAGACTGGAAAGGGAGAAGGAAAGCTTCTGATCTATGTGATATAAAGAACCACAAGAACTAATCTTGAGTTTAGCATCACTGTAGGGTACATGCTTAATGTCCAAAACTCCATGCAATCTCTGTATATCAGCAATAAATAATCATAAATTGAAGTAAAACAAAAACATTTCCTCTAGTGTAAAGAATATGAAACACTGAAAAATGAGGTACAAAAACTCAACACTGAAAACTACAAAACACATGGAGAGAAATTAAGAAAAACCTAAATAAATCGAGAGATATACTATGTTCATGGATTAGAAGACTAAATATTGTTAAGATGTCAATTTCCCCCAAGTTGATCAATGGAGTCAACACGACCCCAATCAAAATATAATAGTCAAAGCAACTCTGAAAAAGAACTAAGTAGGAGAACTTAACACTCCTGATTTCAACACTTTGAACACCACAGTAATCAACACTAGCCAGTTGGATGGTGTGGACACACTGATGGACAGATGGATCAATGGACTAGAAATGAAGACCCCGACTTAGACCCATCTGCATAGAGACAACTGGCTTTTGACAAAGGTGCAAAGGCAAATTCAGCGGAGGAGGGACAGTGATTTTATTGAATGGTGTGGAGATGATTCATTGAAAATCCACATGCAAGCAAACAAACAGGAAGAAAGGAAGAACCCACACCTGCCCCTCCTACCATGTTAAAAAAGTTGATTCAAAATGGATCATGGATCTAAGGCAAAATCTAAGGTTTTAAGATTCCTAGGAGAAAACATGGCGGGAATTTTGTGCGCTTTCAGGCTAGGCAAATATTTCCAAAACATGATACCAAAAGCAAAATTCATCAAGGAAGAAATAGGTAAGCTGGACCTCATTAGAATAACAAATGTCTACTTCTGAAAGACACTGTTAGGAGATTGAAAACAAGCCACAGACGAGGAGGAAACATTCCCAGATCATTTATCTGCTAAGGGATGTATATTCCGCACACATAAAGAAATCTCAAAACCGTGAATGGAAGTACAAGTAACTCAGGTTTTTTAAATGGGCAAATGATTGGCACAGCCGTGTCACCACGCAGATGGATGGGTGGCCACAGAGCATATGAACGACACTGGTGGCCACTTCTTTTTCCTTCATGGTGGTTACCATCCGACATACTAAGTATTTAAACTATAGCTTGGGATTCATCCCCCTTCCAGGAATTCAAACTCTAAGACGTGGAGACTGTATCTCTTCTGTTGATTGAAGTGTTCCCAGATTTAAGAGGAGTGGGGTAGGAGTGGGGTTGTCACTTTAAGCTGAATGGCCAGGGAAAGACTCGATGGAAAAGTGACATGGGGGAGGAAACCTACAGAAGGTGAAGAGGCCAGGCATGTTGGTGTCTTAGAGAAGAGACTTTGAGGCAGAAGAGAGGTTACGTGCAAAGGTCCTGAGGCAGGGATGCACTTGTTGAACCTACAAATAGCGAGAAGCCCAATGTGGCTAGAGCAGAGTGACAAGGAGGTGAGTGGCAGAAGACGAGGTCAGGGTTGGGGCAGGTCAAGTTCAACCCCTGGAAGGACGTTGGCAGTGGACTTTAGGATGAAAGACAGGAAGCAATTAGGGTTGTCAGCAGACAGATCAAGCCCCTCCTGCCTTTGGGGGCAGAAAGTCCAGGGACCGGCTTGGCTCTACAACGCTCACGGGTTAATACCTGCCCGGCGCCCAGTGCCTGCCTGGCGCCCAGCGGGCCCGCAGACTGCAGCCTGAGGGAGGCTTCCTGGACATGGGCCCTGGAGCTGGGCATGCCAAGGTCAGTAGCACGTTTTCTTTGCAGTTTCTGGAGGAAGTCAGAGAAGACAGCTGGCCGTGCGTTGACCAGGGCAGCGCTCTTGCCCGCCTGTCTGCAGGGCCGCGCTGCACCTGGCCCGTGGGCCCTTCAGCATGTGTGTTGAGTGAATGCATGACCGAGGGAGACACGGTGGACACGGCAAGGGCACAGCAGACCTCCCCCTTCCACCCGGGCCTTCCAGAGACCAGCGGGACCCCTGCTTCTGGAGTCAGGGAAGCCGGTTGGAATCCGGCTCCTCTGTGGTCTTCTGAGGGGGTCAGGGGGCTGCATCCGCTGGGCATCTCAGTTTAGTCTTTGGCAAATTGGGGCGGGAGCGCGTCTCCCCTGAGGAGCTCCTGAGGGGCGCTGAGTCGGCAAACGTGAGCGCCTCGTGGGCCCGTGGAGATCGGGGCCCCGGCTCGGTGGGCTCAAGCTTGGCTTTAGCAGGGTCTCAGCAAGGGCGGGTGCCATGGGAAGCGCTTGTCACAGGCCAGCTCTGCACTGAAGAGTCACAGCAGCCTGTGAAGCCGGGAGACCCTGCTACCAACCCATCTGACCAACGAGGTCCCGAAACTCAGAGAGGCCCAGGCCTTGCCTGAAGTCACACAGCTGGGTGTGGAAGCTGGGGTTTGAACCAGAGTCCGTGCTCATCCTCCGTCTCCCTCTCCCTCTCCCCAGCCATCAGCGGAGAGGCATGCGTAGCTCTGGAGGAGAAAAGGAGGGTCTGACCTTCGTTCTTTCTCCTCTGCCTACGAGGGTGTCACACCTGGGGATCGGACAGGTGTTGGGCAGGGCTGGGCAAGAGGACCCACCGCTGCTGCCACCCTGCCCTCGTTCCCATCTGGGCAGACTGTGGCCTTGAGGGCAATGGGGGACCATGCCCTAACAGCCACGCTGCCTGAGGGGACAGGACCTTGGGCTCCACAGCCTGCCCTCCAGAGGACGCGTGCTGGCTGGGACCCGCCAGCGGGGAGGAGACCAAAGAGGCGCTGGAGCGGCCGCTCGGGCGGGGCTGGCAGCTGCTGTAATTGCCGGCCGGCCGGCGACGCTGGCCCTTGTGTGGGGACGGTTATAGCAGCCAGTCTGGGGTCCATTCAAGTGGTTTCCTCTCCTTTGTGTCCCCTTTAATAAGCGAGAAGAGACATCAAATTAAAGCTGATTCTGGAGAAACTTGGCTTCTCCGCGAGGCCGGGCGGAGGTCAGGGGAAGGTCGCTCTGCTCACTGACCTTGAGGTCTGGATTTTTTACCACACGCTTTGAAGAGGCAGCCTGGGATGTCGGGGCCGCGGGCTTCTGAGGTCACTTGGCCAGCTCTCTGCCTGAGCAGGGATCCCTGTGGCCCTGCCTCACCAGGGACGTGAGATCACCCTGGTTTCTAAGCAACCGTGCCCTTGATAGACAGCCCTCTTCTTGGGGACTCCGGGGTTAAATCCCAGCAGGGACACTCACCAGGGTCCCCCCTGACCCTGAGCAGGGGCTGTCGCCCCTCTGAACCCCTGCGTCCTCCCCGTCAACGTCATTCATTCATTCAACACATATTGTGTCTCGGGCTGAGCTTCCCGAGCAGCAGCCTGGGGACAGGATTCCAGGAAGCAGTTTGGAAGGTGATCCCAGGAAGAGCCTGGGAAGAGGAGACAGGGAAGTCACCGTGCCTGGAGCTGTGTCCCCAGGGGGAGAGTTCAGGACTGGGATGCCGAGTGCTGTCCTAGCACGCACCAGGCCCCGCGTGTGTGCGCGCACACATGTCCAAGGCTGACCCCTGACCCCTGACCCCTGATCCCTGTGAACGTGTGGGAAGGGGCTCTTGGCATGTTCAGTCAGGTTAAGATAGATCATGTTGGACTGAAGTGGACGCAGTGACCGGTGTCCTTAGAGGATGAGGGCCTTTGGGCATGGACTCGTGCAGATGGCCTTAGGGAGACACTGACAGGCGGGGGCATCTTGGCGGTGGAGGTCGAGCCTGGAGCCAAGTGACACAGCCAAGGAACGTCCAGGGGGCCAGCAGCCACTAGAGGCTGGGGAGAGGCCCGAGGTCCTCCCTTCGTGGAGGGCCCACCTGCTGCCATCTTGGTGTCAGGCCTGAGTCTCCTGGACTGAGGGTCACTCGTGTGGCCGGCCAGCCTGTGACACTTGGTTCTGTAGGCGCTGGGAAGGGAACGTGGGTGGACAGATGGCTTCCCAGCCGAGCCCAAGGAGGGGCAGGGTGGACACGCCCCAGGGTGGACAGCCCACAGGAGGGCCTACTCCATCTCCACCAGCTTCCATCTGTCCTTGCCTGGAGGACGGTCCTGGGAAAGTGACCCCCATGCTGCTGCCTGGCCAGTGTGTGGGCAGCGGAGGCTCAGGGTCGGGCACCCCGAGGAGCCCCTGTGAGAACTGCAGGCGCTGGCAGTCAGAGTGCGGGGGTCCCGGGAGGATTTAGAGGGGACGTGGTGAGGCACCAGGGGTATTGGCCGGGTCTTCAGTGAGTGCCCACTGTGTGCAGGGCCCATCGGCAGTCAGCCAGGAGGCCGGCCCCAACCCCTACCTCACTCTGAGAGGGACACAGATGACAGCCTGCTAAGCCAGGGGCAGCCTCATGCCGAGTGGGGCGGGTCAGTAGGTGGTCAGGCAGGCCGGGTGGGGGGCGTCGGGGGGTGGGACCTGTCTGACCTGGATGGTCAGGTCAGGCCCCTCTGCGGCAGCCCCTGGATCGAAACCCGGACGTTGAGAAAATCAGTTTGGTCCCCTGGTGGAACAGCATTCCACCCCAAGGGAACAGCCTGTGTGGAGGCCCCAGGGCACAGAGGCTGCTGGGAAGACAAACAGCCCTACCCGACTCAGGCCGCGCGAGGGAGGCTGGTGGAGCTGGGCCTGGCCCACCCCCTCCATGCTGTGGTCCCCCCTCAGAGGGGCACCTCCACCCCGAATTCAAGAGCAGCCCTGGAGAGGCCGTGGGCACAGGGGGAAGGGGTCTCCCATCCCTGCCCCTTGCGCCCTTTGACCTTGGAAAGGTGGTCAGCTCAAAGCCTCATGCTCGGGAATGGCCATGATCACAGCAGCCGCCTCTGGGGTCGCCACCACGTTTGAAGGCAGCCTGGTCCCAAGGCCTGGGTGCTCGGAGGCCCCTTCACAGGGTCAGCCACGCTCCAAGGTGGGCAGAGCCCGGGCCCAGCGAGTCCAGTGCCTCTGATACACCTTTGTGCGTCTCCAACTCAGCTTTGAATGCCGGGCAGGCGAGCAGGACCCGGGTGGGAGGAGGAACGCGGGCTCCGGGCGGGCCTCCTGCCCACACGTCCTTTCTGATCTTCATAACAAGATGGGCAGCGAAGGGCGCAAACTTCCTGATTCCATTTTTTTGTCATGAAATGAATACATGCTTGAAAATTTTCAAGCGTGGAGGGGTGTGGAGAGTCAGAGAGGAAAATCTCCCGTCCTGCTGTGACGTTTCCTTCGGGATTTTTCGCCTATAGCAAATGAAGACTCAGGTTTTGAGTTTGACCACGTGGGGACGTCTTTGCCCTTTAACCTCTAGTACTGTGGACATCCTCCCTCACCAGGGAGCTGGCGGGGGGGAGTCTGCTCCCCACTGTTTGGACAAAGACCCTGCTGGGACACCGGGGTTTGGTCCAAGGTCACGCCGTGGGGACAGGAGAGCAGGAGCTGGCTCTGGAGCCCAGGGCCTCAGGTGGGGCTGAGACACCATTGTCCACCATCTGGCCGTCCGGGCTCCTGGGTGGAGCTGAGCCAGGCAGGGGGTGACTGGGGGCTCGGCTGGGGCCCTGCCAGGAGGGCGTGTGTCTCCTGCAGGTTGGCACAGGGGGTGCGGGGGGCCGGGGATGGGTGCCAGGGCTACAAGCACCCGATCCCCCGCCCCAGGGGGCCGGCTGCTCCTGCCCCCACCAGGCGCGCTTCCTTGGGGACACGCTTGGTGCCCGGCCCGTCGGGGCCCGCTCAGGCTGGCATGCAGCTCTCCCCTCTCCTGTCCCTGGCCCCCCGCCCCAGGCAGTGGTCGGCGTGCCTGTCTGTGGAGGCCCAGAGGCGTCCCCTGCCTCTGCCGAGGTCCCTTGAAGCACCCCAGCAGGTGGTCATTCAACTTTTGCTCAAATGACCCCTGAGATAGGAAGCTCCTTACCTTCTAAGAAG
>JAJEJO010005192.1:213352-228708 GCA_020662805.1 Glaucomys volans | reverse complement strand
TTTTTTTTTTTTCTTTTACCTAGCAGGGTGATCCACACCTTTCCTGAAGAGTCTGGGCCTTTCCTTGCCCCACCTGGACTGGGGTATAGTTTTCTGTAGACCCTAACCACAGAATAATATTACCAGAGTTCTAGACCAGAGGATTGGTTTACTCCAACAAATCAGTTCTGGCCACTCACCCCAAAACAATACATGGAAAAGTAATGGTGAAAGGCAGGAAAGGAGCTTTGATCAGTGTAGCTACACCAGGAAGACAAGGGGACCCTGGTCTTTAGCTCTGTCTTCTGGGGCCGACAGAGACTTAGAGGTTTTATGAGAAGGGAGGTGGGACAAGGGTTGGGGTTTGCAAAGTTGGAAGCAAGGGACCTTGCTCAGGCATTGTCTGTCCATCATTGTTTCATGGTTGGTCAGGCAGAGTCTTGTCCATGATAAGAAAGTTGCTGTTCTCTTGGGCATAGTTTTGACTCTTCTCACAAGAGGTCCATCAGAACTGTTGTTCCTGGACTCCAAAGTGACTGTGGAAGAAAATGGCTCAGGAGGGCTCAGAAGGAAGGACAAAAAGAGAGGCAAGAAGGGGTGAACAGGGATGGAGCAACTGGGCCCTCTTTCACACCCCCACTGCCAGGCCACCACTCCATTTCCATGGGGGCAAAGGGTGGAAGGGCATTTTTTTCTTAGCTATTTCTTGCTGACAGGGGGCACTGTGGGAACCTGGGAATGGAAGACTGACAGCATGACAACCCTGTTTCTTGTGCTTTTCCGAGAATGTGACAGGCGTTGGCATGTGGTGTGATTACAGAGAATGCAGTGTATTAAGCAGCACCCGAGGCGGAGAGGAGAAGGGGAAGTAGCTGTGGGAAATGTTCAGCACCTCCATTTGGAAGGACTGACTACAGCCAGTCCCAGACAGTGTCAAGGGCAGTGACATGCTTGTCCAGGTCCCTCACTGCTTTGGTGACACTTTCTGAGTCACTGGGGAGCACAAGCCCCCCTCCAATGGCATTCACACTGCCTAGTGCCATCCAATTTTGGAGGACAACCTCGTGGATTTGTGTGGTCTCGTTGTTTAAGAGGGCCATGGCCTGTCGGATTTGGCTAGAAGCAAGCCTGGCTAGGGCTTCTGCTTGCAGCTCCACGTCAGTGCTGGTCCTGGGCGCAGGAGAGCCACAGGGTGGAACAGCCACATGGCTCCTCGTGCTGGGCTTTGACCACACTCCAGTCATGTGGACTTTGGGAGAACGGGAACGCTTACCCGGGTAGGCCTGGGTGGCCTCAGGTGCACTGGTCATCCTGTTACAGGGCAAGCCCTGGGCCCCCACTGCACAGGCTGTCTCTACAGGGCAAGTTTGTCAGATAAGCCACATGGACTCAGTGACAGTCACTGCACTCACTCATTTCCCAGTGACAGGGCCACTCTCACCCAACTGAACTTGCTCTGCAGTTAGCCCCCAACTCCGCTGTGCACCAGGGGCCCTGACCTGCTCTTCTACCAGAGCAAACACATGCTGCTTTGTGGCTGCTGCTTTTAGAAACATCTCAGGGTCCTGTTGCTTAGAGGAAGGGAGTAGGCATTTTCCAAGAGGCGAGGGTAAAACATTCTCCCAGATTCCAGACCTCTGGGAGAATCCGCCATATGGGCAGATTGGCTGCCTGGGTGTTCCAAGACAGGCATTGGTGGAGAGGGAGCTGCTAGCCTGGTGGTAAGGGCCATCTGCAGACAGGTCAGTCTGCATGAGGAGACTATGAACGAGGAGTAGGAGGACTAGGAATGAGGAATAGCGAAGAAAGCAAAGAATTCATGATTGTTCAGGGTGTTTTGCCTGAGTTTTACATTTTGAAGGCATATTTCAGGTCTCTCAAGGGGTTCACTGTCCAGTGTGAAGATTGTTGATCCTGAAGAGGGTCAGGAGGATCATTGTCCAGTGGTGTCCTTTTATCTCTAGTGTGGTGGATCCACAGCAAGTTTTGAGGAAGCGTGAGTGGCTAGACACTCATCATGGGAATCTGTCCACTTGTCCATCAGCTGTTTTTCTGGATCCTGATTTTTCCATGTCTTCAACAGAATTCAACCTCCTGGTGGACAGGGCGTAGGGGTGCATCCTTAGGGCAAGGTCTTATCCCAGAGGAAGCACAGACCTCAGAACTTGAAGCTGCTACGCATAGTGCTGACTTTCGTCTTCCTGTTCTGAGAGTGGGGAGAACATCTCCTTCGTGGACATCTGGAAGTCTCCCCTGCAAAATATCAGCGGGGTCTAATCGCAGTCCACGTCTCAGAGCCAGTCTAATGCAGAGAAGGGCAGCAGGCAGTATCTTTTCCAGTGTTATCCTGGCCTCTGGATATGTTTTGGCTGGAGCTTTCTCTAGAGTATGGCTCTCTTCTCCATCTCACCTGTCCACTGAGTTCTGAGACAGCAGATGGTCTCCAGTGGGCTCCTAGGGCTCTACTCACCTGCTGCATTACTCAGAGAAAGAGGCAGGGCTCTTTCACTCTCTGGAGCCAGGAGTGTCAACCCGAAGGTGATGGCCTCCAGAAGAGCCCCAGCCCCTTCCAAGGCCTTCTGTCCTAGTGGGACAGCCCTCAGTCCAGCTGGAAAAGATGTCAACAGAAGCCAGTAGACATTAGATGTTTCCAGCAGCCCCGGGTATCCGGGTGAAGCCCACCTGCCACTCTTTAAAGGGATGGCCCACTGTGGCTGGGCTCTTGGCCGCCTTCCCTGTTTGGGTTGTCCTTGGGGCGCAGTGGCATCTGTGTTGCTTGGCACAGTCCTGGCCTCTGGGGCATGGTAGTCAACGCCTCACCCATAACAAGCACCTCAGTAAGTGAGTCAGCTCCAGCAGACACACGGAAGCGGGAGGACGGCTCCGTGGCTCTTGCCTCCATGAGGGGAAGACCCCTTCTTTGAAGCCCCATTCTCAGGCTTTCCTCTCCTCTGCTTCCAAATATTCAGGGAGAAAGAAGTCGAACTTGGCCTTAGGGGTGTCATGGCACACCATCCAGCAGGCTGGTCAGCCAGGTGGTGGTCGTGGGTGATTATGGGCTTTCCTCTGACGTTAGGGGCAGTACATGATGGCCACTTGGCTTGAGGAGAGCCTCCAAGAGTCTGCTTATCTCCTGAGGACACTTAATGTCCTTACTCCCCCAGGCAAGGAGCCCTCTTCCACATGGCCTCTGGGAAAGAGGCATATTTTGGATTGGTTAGCTTTTTTCCTTTTTGAAAGCTTGAGGGCCCAGTAAGGGCTGTTAATTCAGCCCTTTGAGCAGACATACCTGTGGGCAGGGACTGGACTCCATGAAGTCACCACTGCATACCCAGTGTGGCATTTCCCTGGCTCGTGAAGCTGCTTCCATCTGTGAAGATTCCCGGTCTGTGTGGCTGGCCCATCAGGCCCAGTCAGCCGGCCGAGACGGCGTTAAGAACTTCCACACACTTGTGCTGAGAGGTTGTGGTCTCAGGACCTGCGGGCAGCAGCATGGCTGGATGTGAAGCTGGTGTTTCTTGGAGGGTCATTTAGGACTGTCCAACGAGATGGCCTGATGTAGCTGGGGTCTGCCCCTGTGTGGCTGCGGCACACAGACGGAACTGCCAGTCCAAGTGTGGGCTCTTCAGCTTCCTTTAAAGCTTACCTGCAGCAGCTATGCCTGCAGGCAGGGAGGCGTCCTTTGGCCGTGTGTGCTCCTTGCTTTGAGAATGAAGCAGCAGGTCCGGGGACTTCCTCCCCAGCAGCCCGATGAGAACCTGCAGCCCAATCCTCCTCACTCAGGCCTGTACAGTTTGAAAGACTTTTTAAAATCAGGCAGCATCATAGCCAGGACATGGATTGGTTCTTAAGAGGTTTAGAGGCATTTGACAGTCTGTTGTCTAAATCAAGGGCTTGAGTTCTGTCCCGATTACAGCTTCACATCGGGGCTTTGCTGTGAGCCCCAGATGAGAGCCCCCTGTCCTGCAGCAGCCCCCGCCCCAGGCTTGCAGGTCCGGGACTTGAAGGCTGACAATGGCCTTTCTCTGCCAGTCTCTAGTCTTCATCAGCCTGCTGTGACTCAGACCCCAGGTAAATAACTTCTTCCTGGTAAACCTGTACCTTTTAACCTCCCTCGGCAGGTGACTGAGAATGAATGGTGTTTTCTAGGCAGAGCTCGTAAGCAGGGCTGGCGATCAACACATCATCTACAGACTAGAGCAGTATTCCCAGTTTAACCGCAGCATTCTCAAATCTTTAGCCAATCCTTCTCCAAAGACGGTGAGTTTTTGAATCCCAGGGTCAGTAGTGCCCAACAGTACAGAAGGTGGTTTTTGATGGAGGATCTGTCCATTCAGAGGCAAAAAGTCACTGTGACCCCCTTTTGAGCAGGATGCAAAAGAAGCAAGAGATCAAGAACAGTGAACCATCTGCACTCTGCTGGAGAAGAGTAAGGACGAGGCGCTGTGAGGACAAGGTCATTAAGAGTTCATCAGTCTTGAACAAAATGATGCTCCTCGGATTTTTTTCCACTTGCAGAAACAAGATGCAACAGGGCTGGATCCAGTTGCATTAGAAGTTTTTGAAGTGTGAGTTGGATTCCTTGACATGCCTCCTGTCCCTGACCATCCCTTTAAGCCGAGGGCCTTCTTTCGATATAACCTTGCCAGGCTGGGTGGATTCCCGCTGCCCCACTGCCTGGCTGACAGGTCTCAGGATTTCAGGGACACTGACTCTGCTCTGGAGGCTTCTCCTGAGCTCATGTCACCTGATGATGACGTGCTGTCCCCACAGCTCTTCCACCTGCATCTGTGCTTCTCTGGGGAGACGCATACTTGAGCATTGGGTCTGCAGAGACCTGGGGCTTCCAGTGCACACAGGAAGCCTGGTCAGAGCTGGCCACCAGGCTGCTGTCCGGAGGCTGCGGGAGGTCTGCCAGGCTGTCTCAGTGCTCCCGTCATGGCACAGTGTATCAGTCCCTTGTGTTGGATGGCGGCACCCCTGTGTTGGCTAGGAAGTAAGTGGGCAGGTGTGCCAGGGTCCTGGGGGGGAAACAGTGCTGGGAACATGAGAGCCCCATCCTTGGCAGCCTGGTCTCGACTTCTGCTCTTTCCTGAGCTGACCCCCTTTGTCCATGAGTAGGGGCAGGTTTCCTTCTGGTGCCATTCCTATCACAGAATGCACATCTATCTTCTCCCAGGACCTCCTCCCTTCCTGGGGAGGGCCTCCAGTTCCAGGTTCCAGCCCTGGACGTTTTGGATGAAGATGGTGTCTTGTTCAGCCTTGTTTGTTTGCTTTAATTTTTTTCAGTTCCTGGGGATTGAACCCAGAGACACTTAACCACTGAGCACATCCTCAGCCCTTTTTATATTTTATTTAAAGACAGGGTCTCGCTAAGTTGCTGAGGCTGGCTTTGAACTTGCCATCCTCCTGCCTCAGCCTCTCCAGTGGTTGGGATTACAGGCGTGCACCACTGTGCCTGACTTTGCTCAGCTCTTTTTATTATTCTGTCATCACAGACTTTATAGGAACTGTCCAGCACCTGAGAGGGTCATGCCCACAGCCCCCTCGATTTTCTGTAACTTCCTCCTAATGCCAGGGGCATTCTGCCCAGTGAAGGTCATATGGACAATTCGTGTGTCTGGGGGATTCTGGGTCTAAGGCAGTTTGATAAGCTCTTTCTAACCAGGTGAGGGGTATCCATTCTGCCCCTGTTGTAATGGTTGCATTTATCTAAGCTTTTTGGCTTGCCTGCCCTCACCCCATAGGAACCTACCAAGACAGACTTGCAACAGAGGTTCAGGCAAATATCACTGCTGTCATTTGGGTTCCAAACTGGTTCTTTCAGGAGTACTGCATTTCTCGGGCCAGGGGAGCTTGGAGGAGCAGCCTGAGGGAGGATCGGGGATTCCTCCTTAGCCTTGTTTGAGACAAGTCATCTCCACAGGTAGCATCACACTGCACAAAGCTTGTCTATCAGCCCAAGTGGTGCAGGGGGTTTCAAAACTGCTGCAAAGAGTTCCACTATCCCTTGGGAAGTCCTTACAATAGGGAGGAAAGAGTTTCTCCAAGTTAACAAGTCAGGAGTAGAGAATGGGGTATAAATTCAAAAGGAGCCCTTGGTTGGCCTTAGGCATTTAGCCCTCCTGTACAATACTGCTGCTTGGGGCAATGACCTTCCTGCTGGGATGAGCCCTGCCCCACTGGATCTGATACCCCTGGCTTTGGGAAACACCTCCCCTGGGGATGCGGACACGTCTGCTGAGTAGGGAGAACATTTCCCCTGGGCAAAAGAAAATATCCACGTTGAGTCTACAGCTCCTTCAGGGTCTTCTCACGCAGCTGCCCCCACACACCCCCATTCAGATCCCATCCTCTACCCTGTCCATGCCCCACTTCAACATAGATACCTATGGGGCTGCTGTTGAACTGTGTTACAATCCAGTTGATCACAGGATGAGCACTTGTTTGGTTTTCAGCAATTTCAGCCTCACAGGAAGTGAGGACCCTGGGGTACACAGAGGCCCTCGGGCCTTGGGGCTTGAGCTCCTCACCCTTTTCTTTCACCCTGTCCAGCAGTGCTAGAAGCCCATGTCACACATCCTTAGTTTCCCCAGAAGTACTAAGTGTATTCATGGAGTTAATTGGCTTCTTGACTCTTACAGGTGGTTATTGAACTCTCTGTGCAGATATTTGCATATCTCTATGAAGAGTCCACATCCTGGACTATCAGTGTTCTCTTTATAACCAGATATAGTTAAGTCTAGTCAGATCAGAGAGCCAATTCCAGAAATCTCAAAACCAAGTCAGAAATCTCTTCCTTAAGATTGTTATTCTATGGGCTGGGGTTGTAGCTCAGTGGTAGACCACTTGCCTAGCATGTGTAAGGCACTGGGTTTGATCCTCGGCACCACATGTGAATAAATAAAACGAAAGTATCTAAAAAAAACAATTGTTATTCTATTTTTCAATTGGCACCAAAAATCTGTATTTCTCAGGGCTCTCCAGAGAGGCAAACCAATGAGACATGTGGCCATGTACCAGGATTTCTCAAGTAATTGGTTTGTAAGTGCTAAGAAGACCAAGAACACTCATCTCCTCCACAAGCAAAAGACCCAGGAAAGAGGCAGGCGTGGTGGGGCATATTTGTAATCTCAGTGACTAGGAAGGCTGAGGCAGGAGGATGGCAAGTTCAAGGCCAGCCTCAGCAACTTAGCAAGACCCTGTCTCAAAATGAAACTAAAAAGGGGATGGAGCTTGGTGGTAGAGTGGGCCTGGGTTCAATCCCCAGAGCCAATTCATGCCACATACATACATACAATACCTAAGTATGTAACTAGGTTGTGTGTTGATGAGTTCTGTGGAGAAAAACAAAACTAGAGGAGATGCATAGAAGATACCAGAGTGTGTCAGGGTGCTGTCTCATATAAGGTCCTCAAAGTTGGCTTCTCTGAGTGCCTGACTCCCAGAGGCCTGGAGGAACTACAGGAGTCTCAGACGCACGTGGTAGGGCAAGTCCAGGCAGAGGGAAGAGCAAACAGCTTGGCTGCAGTGCCATCCCAGAAGCACAGCGGGAAGGGGAGGAGCAGGCCTGCATCTGCCTGTTTCAGAAGAGCTTCTTCAGAATCTGACGTGAGGTTGTTCACATTGCCGACAGCAGCCACGATCGGGAGGACCAGGTGAGTGGACACAGGGCACAGAGGGCTGCCTCCAGGCTCCTCCTGTTCGGCAGGAGCCTCTGAGCAGCCGGGCCGAGGCTGTCCACAGGCTCCGTGCCTTGACTGAGGACTCTGCAGGGCCGATGACCCCAGCTCCGTGGACTCATTCAGAAGCTGCAGGACACTCTCCTGATGGCTCTTTCCCCATCAAGATGTTTGTATGCAGTAAAATTCACCCATTTTAAGAGAACAATTTGATGAATTTTGGCAACTGTATTAGTTTCCTATTGTTGCTGTAACAAATTAGCACGAATTTAGTGACTAAAAAAGGGTTGTCTTACAGCTCTGCGGGTCATGTGTCCAATATGGCTCTCAACAGGCTAAAATCACGGCAGTGGCAGGGCTTTACTCTTCCTGGGAGCTCTAGGGGAGCCTTCATGTTCTTGCTCTTTCCAGCTCTAAAGGCCGTCCACATTCCCTGGAGGATGGGCGCCTTCCACCTGCAGAGCCAGCCATGGCGTCACTGACCTCTGCTTCTGTGGTTGTGTCCTCTGACTCTTCTGCAGTTTACGTCACCGCCGCCCTCCACCCTGCCTTGGACACGCGGGTCTTCTTTATGCATCAGAGTTCCTGTTGCCATCATTTCACATACTCGGAGTCACTCAGAACCGAGGCCTGTGTGCCCGACTTCTCTGACCTGGCAGGAGTGGCTGGTCTCTGGAGACCCTTTTGTGGTTTTGCTTCCTCTTTGGGCAGTGCCTCCATTTCTTCCCTGCTGTGATCACCAGCATGTGCTTCAGGGCCTGGTGGGCGCTCCTCTGCTGCAGCTTGAATCAGATGCACTCCTGGGCTTCAGGCATGGCGCGCAGCACCAGATATCTGCTTTAGACTTACTGGATTTTTTTCCCCCTTGATCTGGGTTCTCTCTCTACTGCCCAGACTGACCTCAAACTCCTGGGCCCGAGAGCTCAGCCTCTAGAGCAGCTGGACCACAGGCATGTGCCACTGTGCCTGGCTTTACAACAGCCTTCTAATCTCCTAGGAGACACTGTTTTTTATAATTGCAAAGGAACTATAATTGTGAAATCCATTGTATTTCACAGTTTTCAAATAGTTACAATCACTTTTTTTCTGTGTGAAACAGTACAGGAAGTAATTCTGTTAGGATCAGTGGGTTCCAGTAACATCTCAAGAATCCAGTCTTTCTTACTAGATGAAGGCTGTCATGGTTGATGTGAATACAGGCAATGCTTAATGTTTTAAGTTGGGGTCCTAAATTCAAACCCTTGTTATGAAGCCCAACTTCCAGTCTTCCAAGTAAAATTACATAGAACACAGAATCCTGCCACTCCCATACATCAAAGATAGCTAGATAAATCTGAATTTTAAAATTCATCTTGGTAAAGACATTGAAAGGTCAGGAGACCCATGATGAGGGTATGAGTTAGAATTCCAGAGAATGGGGACCCTTCTGTGGTAAGCTGGCAGACACTGGATTTTTTTGTCTTTTTTTTTTTTTTTTGGTACTGGGGATTGAACTCAGGGGCACTTGACCACTGAGTCACATCCCCAGCCCATTTTTGTATTTTATTTAGAGACAGGGTCTCACTGAGTTGGTTAGGTCCTTGCAAACTTGCTGAGGCTGGCTTTGAACTCAGGATCCTCCTGCCTCAGCCTCCCAAGCTGCTGGGATGTCAGGCATGTACCACCACCATGCTAGGCCACTTTTTTTTTTCCTTTTTTTTAATGATGTGCTACTGAGACTGGCTTGGCTCACACAGGACTATTGGAGCACAGACACACTGTGTCCCCGAGGTGGCTTGAGGTCTCCAAAGATGGAGGGGACCTCTTGTTAAACCTTTCCAGATTCCTGACCACATCACAGGAAGGAATTTAATGTGAGTTAGGTTAAAACGAAGAAGGGGATGCTTATTTCAAAGCAAAGTACACACCCAGGGCTGAGCATGGGGGACCCCAAAGGCTTAGCACCATGCCCAGACAGGTTGTGCTCTACACTGATGAGGGGAGCTCACATTCACAAGGGGTTGACCATGTACGAGGATCCCTGGAATTGGAACGCAGAATCCTAAATGAGATTTCATCAAATCAAATCCAGTCATATATTACAAGACTAATCTATTATGACCACATAAAGCTTGTTTTTATAACGCAAGGTTGGTTTAACATATAAAAATAAATATCACACTAAACACTTAAAGAGAAATTACACGTACATCTCAGGATGTGCAAAAAGTCAGTGGAGCCCTGTTCATAATTATAGTGTGCAAACTGAGAATGAAATGGACCTTCTTTGATGTAGTCAGGCACAGTGGTACATGCCCTTGGTCCACCTATTCTGGAGGGTCACCTGAGTCCAGGAGTTCTACACCAGCCTGTCTGTTGCCCTTGTTATGAAATTTCATGTCTTATTCCATTAAGTCAAGGATACAGGGTGGGGAGCTGCAGTTAACCTTATACTTGTTAGTGAGACATTAAAATACTTGTTAGTGAGACTTTAAAATCTTCCTCCTCTTGAGACAAGGACAAGATGGAGGGTCCACTACTGTGGAGAATAGTGACTTGGACCCTGGTCTTTGACTGCCTCAGAGCTGTGGCTGTCCTCTGCCCTGGGAACTTTCTGTGCAAAAGTGCAGAACAAGCTTGCCCAGGAGCTGTGGTGAAGCCCTGCTGAGGAAGTTCTGTGCAAAGACAAGCAGCAACATCACTCCTGACCTTGAACTTGGACACCAGCTTCCAGGGACAGAGAATTCTCAGCATAGCAAGATGATCTTGCAAGTGCTGAACTTCAAGGCTGCCTGCTTTGCAGAAACTTTCCCACAAATAGCCTTTTGACGATGAAACCTGTATAATAAATGTGCTGTGCTAGCTCTGGGTCACTGCCCTCCATCAGAGGTCAGGGTCCCCCCTGGTCCCAGCTTCTCTTTGCGCATGGATGTGTGTCTTTCTTAATCCCCATTGCCCTGCATTGGTTGAACCAGGCAGGTGACAGCACACTGTCCTAACCTTCATTTGGCATTGTGCTGGTGGCTCTGAGCATTGGGATAAGGCAGGAGAAAGGGAAGAGCAGGAAAACCACTACTAACACACGTGGCATGGTCGCATGCATGAAAACAAATTATTCACAGCTAGCGTCAATGAATGAATTTAACAACTTATTGCACATAGAGTAGGTAGATAAAAAGTGTCTCTACACTCAAAATAGTTAGAAATGAGATTTTAAAAGAAATGCCACCAGGTGCGGTGGCTCATGCCTGTAATCCCAGCACTTGGCAGGCTGAGGCAGGAGGATCGGGAGTTCAAAGCCAGCCTCAGCAACTCAGTGAGACCCTATCTCTAAATAAGATACAAAACAGGGCTGGGGATGTGACTCAGAGGTTGAGTGCCCCTGGGTTCAATCCCCAGTACCAAAAAATAAATAAATAAAATAAATGCCATCTGCAAACATCAAATATGGATATTTATTTTTATATGTTAAAATACTTTTATATCAAAAATTACCAAATGTTAAGAAAAACTGAAGACCTAAATAAACAGAGGAATATACCAGGATTCTGGCCAGAAAGATTCAATGTCACTAAAATGTCAGTTTCCCCCAACTGAGTGACCGAGGTTTATTTTCAGGGAGGCTAAGGGGGCCAGAGAGTGATGGTCGACTGTGAAATTTATATTGAAATAACAATGTTTAAAAATCCAATAGCTGAAGAAATCTGAGGAAGGAAAAGTAAAACTGGAGTTGCTTTATTAGTAGGTGTTATGATTTTAAAATTATAGAAATTTAAAGTGTGGTGTTGGTGTAAATGTAGATGTGTGCACTAATCAGGACAGAACAGAAAGCACTCACACACACACAGAGTTTTCTGTTTCTTGACAAAGGAGAAATTGCAATTCAGGGCAGAAAGGTTTAACCTCTCCACAAATCACAGCTGGGGAGTCACATCCCCTCTAACAGCATGCATAAACTATAGGTTACAGACGTGAACATTCAACGATAAAGGTTCTGGGAGAAAACAGGCAAATTTGGCATAGACAATTATTTCTGATATAGGATGCAAAAAACACTAACCATAAAAACTTATAAATTGGACTTCATTAAACTTCAAAACTCCAAAACACTAAATGAGGAGACCCAAAGGCCTTCTACAGAGATGTTCACAACGCATGTATACATATCCAAAGGATTCGTATTTGCAATAGATAACAAACCCCCATAAATCAATAAAACACAACCATCTCAAATTTTTAAACGGAAAGAAACACATGGAATGGTGTAAACTATTAGTTATGAAAAAATGGCAAGTTAAAATCACAAAGAGCTCCTCTAGCTGCAGGGCCAGTCTTCTAAAGTCGAGTGACTGACAGCCCCAGGTGCTGAGCGGAGGCGCCTGCGGGGGCTGGTGGAGTAACCAGGGACATCTGTTCTGGAAGAAGGTCTAGCAGAGTCCAGGAAAGCTGAACAGGCCTGTGTCCTGTGACTCAGCACTTGCATCTGTCCATCGGGGTATCTGCCTGACAGAGGACAGCTCACCTTCACCTGAAGGGCAGTGCTTTTCATGATAACCCCAAGCTGGAGACAGCCAAAGGCTCCTCGACACTGGAATGGTCGGTGAGGTGTACTCGATCTGTGAAACCGAAGTCGGTGAAAAGAAACAGACGGTTTATAAGTAGAAAACAGATGAACCTCAAAGATGATTTGGGTGAAAAGAGCCAGGCATGATTGTGGTTGATTCAACGTACATGAAGTTTAAAAAGATGAAAAGGACAGTGGCCACCTTTGGGAGGGGTAAGATGAGAGAGCACCTGAGGTCGGGACAGCCATGCAAGATAGAACCTCAGGCTGCTCACTTAAGATTTGCCAACTTTAAGCAACATGGCCACAGAACCCATGGGCGAACAACTGAAAAATAAAAGATATTTGCGTGTCCAATCAGAAATGATCCCAGCTCACGCTGTCTTGAAACACAGGAAATTCCCAGGGCAGCGAGAAGCATTGGATTATCCAACCAGTAGGGTTGCGCAGTTCATATCTTTAGGAGCCATCTATAAACTTTTCCTTTATCACTTGTTTTTTTCATTCTTCCTGACATAGGAAAGTTTGGGTTGGTTTCCTCACTGTCTGACTTTTTAAAATTATTTTTACTTTGTATGATTATTTTTGAAATGGGCAAAATAAGACAAAAGAGTTATTTAATGTTTTCGGAAGTGCAACATCAAAAGAAAAAAAAAAAGACTATTTAAAGGGAAGTGGTGAGACAGCCATCCTGAGGGCAGGCTTAATTAGCCAGGTGGAAAGCCTGAGCTGAGACCCACAGGTCCCTGCTGCAATCTGGGGTTCCCAGTTGAGCCCCCCTTTTCATGTCCACTGGATTTCACAATGCTCTTTGGTGCAGATTAAGCTACACTCTTGGTTCCACAGTGCCTTTTGTACAAGGTGCTGCATAAATCTGCCAACATCATGAATGAGACCTTCGAAAATCCTCTCTGCCTGAACACTTGGCACCTCTGTGGCTTCCAGTGAGTCCTTGAGGGAAAACAAGAAAACCACTACCTTAATGTGAATGCGATGTTGAAGGCATCTGGGAATGACACCAGCGGTGTGGCTCAGTGATAGGGCGCTTGCTTAGCAGGTAGTAGGCCCTGGATTCCAACTCCAGCACTGCTGAATAAATAAAACTTAAAAATAAGAGAAGCCAGGGCATAAGTACTTTTAATTCTCTGCCTAATTTTCTCTGTTTCGGCCTTTACTTAGGTTCTGGTGGGAGCAGTCTTTACTTGCCAGCACTTTGAATTGTGTAAGAAACTTCTCGTATTTTTCAGCTTTTGTTGTTCCCAGCTTCGGGAATCGTCTCAGGGTCTGGTTAGTCATTTTACTGTGCAGCAAAATAAGATGATATCTTAAACAATTGAACTTCAGTGATATTTATTAAGATTTTGTGTGACTTACATGCATATATTCTGTAGTAAAATAAAATATAGTGTTAGTTAATTTTAATTTGAATGTTGCAGGGCTCCCGCCAGCTGTGCTTTGGGAGCCTGAGGCAGGAGACGGCTGCTCCAGGAACCCCGCTTAACTGAGGGAGGAAGGAAGCGCTCTTGGTGCTGAAGTCGCAGGAACGGAGCTCCTTCTTTTGCGAAGGCTACGTGCCGACACTAGGCCTCCACAAATCCTGCCCCAACGCGCAGAGAACCCGTGGCTGCTGCCCCCATAACAGTTTCCTTTCGTGTAACTTTTTTAAGAATCAAAAGCCTTAGCACTTGAAACCCTAGGAAAGAGCTCTCGAAGGCTAGAAAAATAAAATGTCAAAAAGCCTGGTGAGACCTTTTTAGAGTCACATAGAGCCCTCACTTGCCCCTTGGTCCACTGTCAGTTTTAGAATTGATACAATTATTACTTTTGATTGATTTTACTGTTAAATCTGTATGTTCGTTGAAAAATCACTAGGCGTCCATCTGCAGGAAAATTCGAAGACCATTTCTGACCCAGAATGTGGAAAGGGAGATTTCCTGGGGCGGCAGGACCTTCTTCAACTTGCCTACACCAGAGGTCCGACCTGGAGCAACAGGGCGCCCCGCTCGGTTTCCCAGCCGTGCACTCCCAGGTGGGATTTGGGAGACCCAACCTGCGCGGCGCGTGGCAATTCGACTGCGGCCAGGCTCCACTCCACGTCTGGGGCTGCAGACGCGGGACTTATTCTGCCGCCTGCGGTGGGACCGGCCACGCCTGTGCGGGGCGCGGGGCTCTGGCCTGCTGGAGACCGATGCGTCAGTACGTTCCGGTCATCCCGGAGGCTTGCGCCTCGGCAGTGCGCCTCGGAGGATGGAGGCTGCCCCGCGGATTGCGAACTCTAGGCAGCGCCGCCGCCGCGGGCGGACTCACTCGGCTTCGACTCCGCGGTTTCTGACCCGAGTCTGGAGACGTGTGTGGACCCGTGGAAGTCTGTGGATACGGCCTAGAAGGTCCCTTTTTTAAAAAGTTGAGAAAGAGGAGATTTTATTTTTATTTACACAAACATTCAAATGTGATTGACGTGCCACTTTCTCTAAAACGCAACCTCTGCCGTCTGGCCGGTTAGCTCAGTAGGTTAGAGCGCGGTGCTAATAACGCCGAGGTCGCGGGTTCGATCCCCGTACGGGCCAGGAGGCGGGACGTTTTGTTTACGGGTCATTTTTTGACGTCAGCGAGCTTGAGCTTTCTGTCCTCCAACGAGGACGACTAAAAAGCAACAACAAAAAAGGCAACTCAAATAACAGCTTTAGGGAAAGTTTATTGAGGCGATGGGCAAACAGGAATTGAAACTCGGGAGTCGCCGGGACCCCCCCGAGCGGGGCGGCGTCCTGCGGCCTCGCCCTGGTCTCAGGTGCACTCGCGCGCTCGGCCCGAACCACGTCTTTTTTTTTTTCTACCCCCGTTAATCGCCCCGTGCGAGTCCCTCGCAGGTCGCGACCTGACCCGCGGAAGCGCAAGGCGGAGCAGCGCACCAGCCGTCGGGGCTGACTGACAGTCGTGCGGACACGTGCGAGAGGCGGCGCGGGTGGAGGACACGCCCTCCAGCTGACTGACGCTCCCGCGGGCGAAGGCACGCCCTCCTTCAGCTGACTGACGCACCCGCGGGCGGAAGACACGCCCTCCTTCAGCAGACTGACGCACCCGCGGGCGGAAGACACGCCCTCCTTCAGCTGACTGACAGTAGTGCGGACACGTGCGCGAGGCGGCGCGGGTGG
>JAJEJO010005192.1:190235-211938 GCA_020662805.1 Glaucomys volans | reverse complement strand
TGAGTGGGATCAACCTGGGGCGTGCGGAGGTGCAGAGTAACAGGTTTGTCAGGTGGAAAGCAGAGAAAATGCAACCGCTGTGAGCAGGATTTGAACCTACGCGGGGACACCCCATTGGATTTCGAGTCCAACGCCTTAACCACTCGGCCATCACAGCCCCTGACAATCTTCAGCGTACCCACTTCACCGAAGACCGTAATAAACCACTCGCCGTGTGATAGGACGCTTTTGTCCGAGAGTCTCTCTTGTAGTCGAAGCCCAGTTCCACGCACCCTCGGTCACAGCAAGCCACCAACCCTGACCCCGGCCAACACACAAACAAAATCAGCAGTCCGACTTTCTCCAACATTCGCCACCTGCTCTTGGCCTGCCGGGTGTCAGGCTCTGTGGACACGATCATCGCAAAACAGGCATGGATCCTCCTGTTCTGGAACTCAGCATTCGCGGTGAACAAACCCGCTGGTGGAGCCAGAAGACTGGCTAAATGCAATAACCTCTGCACCGTGGAAGGCTGCGCCGACGGTCCCTAGAGCCCAAGCTTCCTGTCTTCAGGCGGTGGCCGCTCTGCAGCTCCCTGCTGGGTCTCCAGCAGTCTTGCCTACCTCCGCTCTTTGAGACTCGCACTTTTAGGCAGTCTCTTATTGGCGAGTCCTGCCTCTCTCGCTTCCTGAGGTGTCCACCCCAGGTTTCTGTACTGGTCACCTTTTGTCACTGTGTACTTCTCTCTCCCTTTCGGCAAGAGCCCCTGCGAGGTGCACTAGGGTCTTGATCTTCGCTTGTCTTCGCTTTCTGACTCAATAGGCGTGGGAAACTTGCCTGGTGTACAATGCAACTTTGTTACTCCAACATGTATCTGTGGCTGGAACAAATTTGCAGAGTCAATCATCTTTTCCGTTCCTCCCTCTATCCAGGCCTTCTCTGCCCGCTCCCTGGCACTGCCAGTCACTGCTCCGCCTCACTCTAAGGCGGGCCCCTGTAGTCCTCCCACACACCCTGGACTGGCCAGCTGATGAGGCCAGAGAAAGCACTCAACTGGCCGCGCGGTCTCATTTTAAACGCAGGACAGTGTCTCTCAAACGGTCCTCAGGGCTGCCACACCGTGGTGCCCTAGATCATCCCACCCCACTCTGCTGAGTCCCCATCCGTGACCTTCCCTAGGTTCAAAGACTGCCCCCACCTCTCTCATCTTCATGCTGTTCATGACTGCCCCCACTGCACTGAGAAAAGTAAAGCAACCCGAAGTGGATTCCACAAACATCTGTCACTGCCCCATCCCCGCCTCATCCTCTGTAGGGCTGCCCTGTCCTCTGTGCTGGGCAGGGAGCAGTGCCTTGCAAGGACTAACGCTGGTTCCCAGTCACCTGGCTGGCACAGTGGCAGCTTCCAGTCCTTCTCCTTCTTGTGACAGGTTTGCCACCTGCCTTTAGGGTAACAGTGCCCGTTGTCTTCCACTTAGTGACGTGCATTTAAAGTTCTTCAACTGCTTCTCGTTTGAGGACTCATTTCGTTTAGCCCTGAATAATATTCCATTGTATGCAGATGCCACGATTAATGTACCCATTTGCCTATGAAGGACAGCTGTTGGCAGTTAAAAAGCTGCTCTAAACATCTGTGCCCAGGCATTTGTGCAGCTGTGCTTTCAGCTCCCTTGGATAGAGGCCAAGGAGCGTGACTCTTGGAGTGTATGGCAAGTGTATTTTAGCGTTGCAGAAACTATCCAACTGTCTTCCAAAGTGGCTCCAACACCCTGCACCCCACTGTGCAACCAATGAGTGCTCTTGCTGCTCCACATCCCGGTCAGCCTTTGGCGTTGTCCTTGTTCTGGCCATTCCGATAGGTGTGTAGTGGTATCTCATTGTTGTTTCATGTTGCATTTCCTTGATGTGTGACACTCACATGCTAATTTGTATTTTGTGTATCACTTTAATGAGGCATCTGTTAAGATTTGGATCCCTTTAAGTTGGTGTGTCTTGCTTGTTTTCTGTGGCTTGTCTTGTCACTCTCCTGACATTATTTTTAGCAGAGCAGAAATTTTAAAAGTTAATGGGCGCGTCAATTTTTTTTTTTTTTTTTGGAACCAGGGATTGAACTCAGGGACACTTGACCACTGAGCCACATCCCCAGCCCTATTTTGTATTTTATTTAGAGAGAGGGTCTCACTGAGTTGCTAAGGGCTTCGCTAAATTGCTGATGCTGGCTTTGAACTCGCACTCCTCCGTTTATCTCACCACAACTCATGCCATCAAGCTTTTCTAGGAGTTCAGTAGTTTTGCCTTCTACATTTAAGTCCATGATCTATTTTGAGTTACTTTTGTGAGTGGTGTAAGATCTGTGTCTAGACTTATTTATTATTAGCATGTGGATGTCCAGGTTTTCCAGTGCCATTTATAGAAAAGACAAATGGGTTTTTCCCCATTTTGCAGCCTCTGCTCCTTTGCCAGGGACCAGCTGTCTGCTTCTGCAGGTGTTTCCGGGCTCACTCATCGGGGTCACCACTCCTTCTCTTCCCCCACCCATTTCTTCTCAGTCTCCATTGCTGGTTCCTCCTGCTCTCTGTCCTCCCCAGGATGGCTGTGCTCTTATTTTAATATGTGTGATCTGCCCTTTATCTACCTCAGGCCTTTTCTCCAACATCATAGCAGTGAACTACACCCCAAATACTACATTTAAAATGGGAAACTTCTTCTATTTCAGCACTTTTCCTCCCCATTCTTTGATTTTTTTTCTCCATTCCACTTATAATCATCTTTTAAACACATTATATGTTATGTATTTTGAGTATCATTGATCTCCACTATGAGAATGCAAACTCTGGGAGAGCAGGGATTTTGTTTAATGCTAGATTTTCTGGAACCCAGAAGTGTCGGGCAGATGGATGACACTAAATATTTGCTGAAAACACGTGACGCTTTCTACTCTTGCAGAGAGGCAGTGTGGTAGAGGTGCAGGGCATCAGGCAGTGCCACTGAAGTGTGGAAGGCAGGCACACCCTTGGGAAGGGGGATGCTGCTTGCTACTGAGTCAATCACCTTCCATCAGAGGAAGCACATACCTGCCAGGGTTTCCCTGCTGCCACATTTCAGGGCAACGGTCCGTCCATCCAAGGAAACACTGCCTCTCCTTCTGCCAAGTGTCTTGACACTGGACTTCCTCTATCTTCCCCTACAGCATCAAACCCATCTTTGTATGGTGTGCTTAGCCTGATGCTCTACCAGTGTCTTTTTGTAGGCCCTTTCTTCTCCCAGAAAACTGTAATAGAGAGGAACACTTTAGTCTCAGACACACTGGGTACAAGTTTGGGTCCCAATTTCTATGACTCCTTTGACCTTGGGCAAGCTATTTAACTCCTTTAGGTTTTCCACTCCTCAGCAACTGCATCTGTAAGACAGATAAATGATTGTAAATAACAGTTGCACTACTGCTTAGGCTTTCTTTGTTAGTTCATGTATGAAAAATCATTAAATAATTGGTTAAAAATCATTAAATAATAGCTAGTAATAAGTGGCAGTTATTAATATAGTTCTGGTGATGTCTTTTCCATTATTAGTGTCAACAGCATGGTATGTAAACTGTAGAGATATGGGTTTTGGGAATTTGAAAGCACTCCCATATCCAATAGGATACTAAAGAAGAGCAAGTGCTGGGGAGCCCAGAGAACTCGTTTGAATCACCTCTCACACACCAGCTCTACACTCAGGTTAGGTCAGTTATCCTGCACACCTCCAGGTCTCAAATTAGGAAAACAAAATTTTCCTCAGAGATCATGGTTAACGGTTGTTTTATATTCAACCTGAATCCAGTAAGTACACCGTGGATTCACTGATGAACAAGAACAGACTCTGTCCCTGCCCGCCTGCGACTTGCATTCCAGGGAGATGGACAGAAATCTGTAATCACACTGATACATGCAGGCTGTGCGAGGGAAGGGAGCCCGTGCTACCAGGAATCTGGGACTTTTGCTAGGGAGTTTAAGGAAGTAATTTCTCAGGAAGTAATAATAGCTGAGATCCAATCATGAGCAAGAGATAAGTGGGCAAAGGCAAGGGTCGTGGTTTTCAGCTGGAGGGGGCTCATATGCAAAGCTCCCTGGTGAGAGGGAGAGCTCTCAGAGCGACTCCCACCCAGCATGGAGCACAGCCTGCAGAATTTGGCAGCGAGCGGACTGCAGGCGGAGAGAGGCGCAGCGGCGCAGCGTGGAGGCCGGTTCACGCAGTCACACTCGAGTGCTGCAGAAGATAGCGTCCACAAAACGTGCATTACTTCCAGGCTCTTACAGTGTTAGTTTCTGCCTTCTTCCCTCGCTCCCGGGATCTGAGATCTGCTATGACTTAAACTCTAAGGAAATTAATAGCATGGGATACTATTAATTCTTCAATGGGGTGGGAGAAAGCTCGGTATCAGAAGGCTCACCAGTGCACTGATATTAGGGACAGGTGGTCTTGGCAAATTGTGTTCTGGCTGCACATCCCGGGATCGCGGTCTTCCACCCGGCGCGGGCTCCGCAGGAGCAGACACTAGCTGAGTTTAGAGAAGGAACAACGCGGGTTAGGAGGTGTTTCCACCTTCCTACCGGTGGATGTCCATTTTAAGCAAATAGGTGATGAAACAACTTGCTGTCATTTAAAACGCTTTCTTTTCCCCCTTTTTCTTTTTCAGAAATGGCCGGGCACCTCCCTTCTCCCGGGACGGTCAGCCTGCTGGGAGGCCCTTCAGCCAGCGGACGCCGCCGCGAAGTCCCCGGGACCTCGTGAGCGCCTCCGTGGGGAACCCCGCCCGGTCGCAGAGAGGACAAGCCATCTTCCCCGTGGCCCTACCAGACGGCGGAAGGGATGGGGGAGAACCCGGCGGCCGCCTCCTGGTGCAGCAGCGTGGACCGCCATGCTCTGCACGCTCTCGCAGTTCCCGCAGCATCTCCAGGCTAGTCCTTTCCTTCCTCGGTGATTCATAACAAGTCTCCCCACGCGTCGAGTCCCGGACCGCAAGAGGGACTCACAGGACGCAGCAAAACAAACAGCCTAGCTGTTTCCGCCCGGTTTCGAACCGGGGACCTTTCGCGTGTTAGGCGAACGTGATAACCACTACACTACGGAAACGGCGTGCTTCTGCTCTTTCCCTGAAGGCAAATGAATATTCTTTGTTGCCCTGGATTGGTCTAGAAACCTGTCTTTTCCTTGCAGAAAAATTCACGCTCCCAGCGCTGCTGCTCTGTCACGCCTTGCACTTGGCTGGAGAAACGCAGCACTCGCCAGGGACCGGGGTTCAGTAGCAGGGACGCGTTCTCCGAGTGACCTCCGCTCAACTCCCCCGGGTTCTCCGCAGCCCCGGGGCGTGGTGGCAGGGAGCTGGGAAAGAGCTGTTCCTGGGAAAGAGTGGAGTGGCCATGCTCTTCCGGAACAATTCAAAGATTCGAGATTCAGAACAGAAAGAAATTAGACTGGGGAAGTGTGAACATAAGAAATGGGAATATACGGGCGGAATCGGGGAAGAAGTGTGTCTTCTAAAGACGGGAGGTGTGCTTTAGTCGGAATGTGGTGAGAGAAATCGAAGAGTTTAGAGACTAACCTGTTATTCTTGGGATGTAGATGTCATCCATTGAAAAGTTTTTGTTTTTATCAGATTGTGATTGACATGCATTAAAAAGCATAAGTCTTAAGTGTGCAGGTCAGTGAAAAAAATGTGACATCAACTTGAAGATTCAACTCAGTAAACACCAAGATTAACATTGAAAAACTAATTATTCAAAGCCACATTGAAATGACTTAAGTTAAAGATAAAGATATCTTAAAAGCAGCTGGAGAGAAAAGATTACATTTTAGGTTTAAAAATTTAAATTGAAAAATAAATACCAATTTATTGAATTAATATTTGAGCAAATATTAATTTTCATTTAATAATATAAATTTGTTAATTTATAGAAGGCAAAAGGAACAAAGAACAGGTGAGTCAAATAGGAAACAAATGATACAATGATGGATTTAAATCCAATCATATAAAGAATTGCATTGAATGTAAATCAGATAAGCCAATAAAAGAAAAAATACTGTTAGGCTAGATAGTAAAATTTAAAAGAAAGGCAATGCAGGCTGAAAATAAGAACCCAAACAGAAAAAAAACCCCAATTTTTAAAAAAGGAACATAAATAGGTTAAAAGTAGTGATCAGCTGTAAAAATACCATGAAAAAGCTGGTGTAGAGATATCAATATGAGACAGAGTAGACTTCAGAGCCAAAGACCAGAGATAAAGAGGGATAGTACACAATGAGAACATGATCAGTTCATTAGGAAGATATTGATTTTATATCAAGCCAATTGAGAATCTGAAGCAACAAAATAGAAAATAGCAATCCATCACCATGGTGAGTTTAAAGACACCTCTGCCTGACTGGTGAGCAACTGGAAGAGGAAGTTGTGTTGGCTGTGGCAGCTGCCCAGGCCCCTCCACCTCAGAGCTTCTGTAGCATCATAACCAACGCTGCGGAATGCACCCCATTTTCAAGGGCACATGGGAAATTCATCGAAGTAGAATCACAGAGCAAGACTCAATAAAAATTAAGGGATTAAGTCATTTTAAAAATATGATTTCCAACAACTGAATTAAAGTAGAAATCAGAAACAAAAAGATAATTAGAAAATCCCCAGATATTGGGAAACGTAACAAGTACACTTCTAAATAACCCCCCTGTTAAAGTAAAAGTACCATGAAAACCAAAAAATATTTTGCCTGGAGAGTGAAAACGCCACATGAAGCCAGAGCAGCACTTAGAAGGGAGGCTTGGGTCTAACGGTGGAGGTGCGAGGAAGGGAGTTCGCCACCAGGAAGGGGTTGTGTGTGGTAAGCTAGCATCTGAGCCGTGTGGAGACCATTCTCCATTTTATGGTCTAAATGGTCTAAATCCAATGGTCTAAATCCATTTTAGACCACCCGAGCTGAAGACAAGAAGAACAAAGGGGGTTATTTCAGATGGGATGCAGACCATACTGAGGGCTCAAACAGGGGCAGGGGAGAAGACTCCCCTGAGTGTTGCAGCGGGACTTTGTGAGGATTCTAGGTGGAGGGAAAGGAGGGGAGGAGTCAAGCTTCACCAGGGTTTCCAACAAGATTGGTGAAGTTTATTTGGGTTGCTGTGCTAGTGGTGGCTACAGGAAATCCAGGTAGAGATGGGCATATGAACTTGAGGTTTGGGGAGACTTCACTTAGGGATTGTTTTGGATTGCTGAGCTCCAGACAAGATCGGTACAGACGGAGGAACTTGTGAGAGACACAGGACCCACTGACTGCAAAGATTGCGGTCAATACAGATGTAAATGTCAGTCCTGGGGAACACCTAGGTGCTTAGGATTTTTCCTCGTGTGACCATGGTTAAGCTGCAGGACTTGGAGAGCTTAAAACTGCATAATCTTTGGTGTTGGACACTCCCAAGTTTGTGTGTTGCTTAATGGATCCTCAGCACTGGACAGTCCCAACACAGTAGAGAGAGTAAACAGGCGACAGGAAAGTGGACTCCACAAGAACCGAGTCTGCAAAGTAACTATGGTTGGTAGTTTCCCTAGTGCTAACTTCACACCTAAAGTTCCTGGTTAGACACTGCTAGAGAGAGAAAGATAGAACAGAGAAAGGGCCACAGGGAAGAGGTCACCTCCTCCGGCCACGCCCCACCTGACTAGTTCCCACCCAATCGTTCAAGCTAGGATGGACTGAGTGGTTAGGGCTCTCAGGATCCAAGCACTGCACTTCGAACATTCCTGGCATTAACACAGGGGCTTTCGGGGGACACCTCATGCCCAGACCACAGCGGACACCAGGCAGTCGCTCGCGAAGATCACTGCACGTCACTTTTCATCGCAGCTGTGTCTTGCTGTTCATCTTTTCAGTGATATTCTCATCAAGTCACCAAAGTGTATCCAGTGCCCGACGAGGGAATTACTCAGGGACAAAGAGCCATATTTAGATTCGCCGGAAAGGAGCCTAGTGCAGATTCCTTGGAGGTGGAATTTACCAAAACGACAACCGACAGCAGGCCCCGCTGGGATTTGAACCCAGGATCTCCTGTTTACTAGACAGGCGCTTTAACCAGCTAAGCCACGGAGCCGGCCCTGCAGGCATCTTTTCGCTGGATAGTATTTGGACATGATTGCACACGCCTGTAAATCATGGCAAACCTAGAAGTTCATTCGTTAGATGATTTGAAAACAAAACAGGATAAATACCGCAGTCAAAACCAAAGAACTGTGTCTTTGCAAGGGAGGCTGTAGAGACGAGATTGAAAGGACTCCCCCGCCTTGGGAGGAGTCATGGTCCCGCCTGGACACTAGCCCCACCCAAGCTCTGCGGGCCAGGCAGGGCCTTTGCTGAACCCCAGGGGGACGAATCGACGGCGTTCGGTGAGCCGCTCGGCTCCTCTCTCCACTGTGGAGAAGCTGCGCTCTCGTCAAAGAGCAGCAGCTGACACACCAACGCTCTAGGGACCGAGGCTGTGGGGTGCGCCTGTTGACGCCAAGTCTGACCTCAGGAGCGGAGGCTAGGCCGGGGGTGCAGCCGCCTGCGGTCTGTCCCCAGCAAAGGGTCAGCCTAGCAGGAGGGAGAAGCAGTCTGCAGAGGTAGTAGTTTAGAATTCAGAAAACGGGTCCGCAGGTGTGGCCGGTTAGCTCAGCTGGTTAGAGCGTGGTGCTAATAACGCCAAGGTCGCGGGTTCGATCCCCGTACGGGCCAGTTACTACGGGTTGTTTTGTACCCAACACCTACTATTCCCGCCCTGGGAAGGGAGCGAATGTCTGCAGCACCACCCGAGCAGTAGAGAGGCTGGAAAGATAAAACTTCCCCCAACACCATGGCTAAGAACCACTAGCCATCCCTTACATGCTGCTTTTGCCGACAAGATGACTTTTTTTATTTTTATTTTTTACAAATATCCTTCTAAGGTCATTTGCATAAACAAAACATCCTTTTGACTCAAGAAGCAGAAAGTTAAAAGATTGCACTTAATTTTTTAAAAAATTTCCAACCACATTCCATATAGCTTTAATAGTTAATTTGCTTTCTGGATTTATTGTTATTTGGATTAGTGTGCAATCAAGTCATTGTGAATATAGAATATATCCTGATAAGTAAGGTATTCACAGTAGAATTGAATTGCAAATGCATCTATTCACAATAGTTGAATGGAACTAAGATTTTAAATTAATTCATGTATTCATGGCTGAATATTCCTTATTGCTAGAATAAGGCATATTATAGCTTTGAGAAATGAAATTTTAATTTGTTTAACTTTTGTGTTGCATGCCCAAATCCCATGATAATCTATTGTACTATTAAAAATATGTATCACTGACAGGAAGAGCAGGCCCTTCTTTACTTTTCTTAAGAGCAAACTAATCAGAAGCCACTGACCTGAAAGATAATTGCGTTGCCAGACTGGGTAGGCTGTTTACTTTTTCACAGCACAGTTTTTCAGAGTCCTTTGTTTGGCGCCTCAAGGAAGCCTCGGGTGCTAAGCCTTGCAATTCCTCACTGGGAGGAGGGTTGTGACAACAGAAGAAAGCAAGGTCCTCAGCAGGTCAGTCACAAAGGAGCCCACATGGAGGCAGAACACCTGGAAAGAGATTCCCTCGGAGCTGTCCCTGTTCAGGGACCCATTCCCCAATCTGAACAGGGAGACACAGGAGGAGATGATCTTGGAGTCCTGTTCTAGGCCTGCTTAAACAGACAACTGTCAGAGTTTGTTTCCCCCTCGGGAAATCTGTGCATCTGCAGGAAGAGTGGAGTTGAGTTGTGTCTCCTATGTTTTACAGGCTCAAAGTATAAAAATATAGGCCTTCTTTTTCTTCACATATTTTTCGGGTAGATACTAAATTGTCCTGAATGTCTCCTAAGTTCAATAGAATCATTCTCTTGGTACAGCAGGCACGTCCCAATTCTCAAGTCCCAGGAGGTGACCCTCTGGCCCCTGTCTCAGAATGAGGTTTTTGTTCTAAGAGTACTGGAGTATCACTGGAATGACGGGTGTGCAGCCCATCCCATGCTTCTCTGGCCCACGTCCTCTGAGTTCTCCTTTGTCTGCAGTCAGCTGCTTTCCCTTTCTCCTCAGTCATGATGCTGCTAATCCACCTTCACAATGCATTTGGGCTAGTCAACTAGATCTTGGAGTTAGACCTAAGTGTTCCTGGTGAGTTTTCCAATGGCCTCCTTCTGAAAGTGCTGAGACAACCTTGGAAGTTTGGTTCTGTGACAAAAGATGTCTAGCTTTTAGCATTTCTAGTGTTGAAAATTTCAGCAATAGTTTACATTTACTGAACACTGTATCATTCTGTGATGGACTTGTCTATTCAGATGTTTGCAGATAGTGACTACAAAGTCAAACTGTCTAGGTGGTGGGGAAGAAGTCCCACCTTCATGGACCCTGCAGGCTGATGGGAAGAGACAAGAGGTAGTGCCTTTGACAGACAAGAACTGTGAAGGGAAATAAAGCAGAAAACTGCTCAGAGAATAATGGGAGGAGCGCTGTGTCCTCTGGGGTGGACAGAGAACTTCCTAGTGAGGCAGGACAACTCTTCATTGGCTTTATGTTTCAGAAGGACTGAACCTCATTTGCCCAAGGGAGAGAGAAAACGTTGCAGAAGGTGTGGCTCATTATGCTGTCCAACCTGCCCACAGGCTGGGGCCAAAACTCTCCCATACTCTCTGTTTCTTGGGGGGCTGGGAGTCTAACCTAGGTCCCTGTGCATGCCAGGCGAGTGCTCTGTCACTGACCCCACCCAGCCTGTTCCCACTCTCTACCATCCTATTTCTCCTCTTGCCCACCAGAGCCTAGAATTATCTACCTGCTAATTAGCTGGGTAACTCTGACATCCTTCAGTCAGTTCTGGATGAGCAGTTTCTGGTCTGGAGCAGAAAAAGGAGACAAAGAAGTATGCCTTTTGTTAGGTGCCAAGGAAATCTGAGAAACAGCACATTTGCTCTGTCAGCAAGAGTGGATAAAACCTGAATGGTGGGCCCAGAGGGTTGTCCCACTTTATGATGTCATGTCCTGCTTTATGTTGTCACCAGTGCATCCAATAATAAGAAGGCAGGATAAACTGCCTATTCTCAGTGGATACTGCTTCCCTCGCAGCACTGGTACTGGCTTTTCCTGGCTTTTGCCTCCCCACTGTTCCAGATTCTTCTCTACTTCCTCTTCCCTAAAAACCCTTAGCCTTGAAGGTTTTGTCTTGGACTTCACCACTCCTTCCTCTTATTTTTGCTTTCATCTTCAGGCTGTTGGGATACTTCTAATTCCTTGAAAATTTAATGCTTGAATCACTCCCACTCCGAAAGCCCAGTCCTCATTTCTGATGCCAATCCAATAACAAGCACAAGAATTTGAGAAAAGGAAAAAACAAAAGTTTCATTGCTTTGCTAGCAAAGGAGAAACACAGGGGACTTCTGACCCAGAGGCTGTGATTCTGCCTGTCAGGGGGAACAAAGAACATTTGAAGAGGTGATTCCTAGGCTACATTCCAGCTGTGCCCTATCAGAGGTTGTAATTCACTTGTAGCAGTGAGAGAGAGTAATTTCTTAGGTTCTCTGGTGCCATCCCGATGTCTGAATTACTTCATTCCTGTGGTGCAATGAGCTGAGGGACAGGTAACTTGGTCTAGGACCAGAAGAAGGCTAATCTTGTTTCCCCCAGGGATAAGGAGAGGGAGAAGAGAAAGAGAGGGGAACCATGCCAATTTTAAAATAAGCCTCAGTGGCAGAGCAGCAAGAACTATCTTCAGAGCATGAAGAGGATGGACTCCTGTTACATCATGACTCTCCCTGAGTTTAGTCTCCCAGAAGATCTTTCACAGGACTCTTGCCTTCTGATTCCCTGATCTCTAATCCAGTGATCATGTTCTAAGATCATGTTCTAACACATTCTTTTGCAATCCGCATGCAACCCACGTTTTCCAACTTCTACTTCAGCTCACAGTAATAACTACATCCCACATTTTGACTGTTTTTCTGTGTGCATATATTTTTATAACAGACAGCTTTGCAACCCACATTTTGCTCCTGCCTCTAGGCAGTTGGGTGTGGTTTTCCCAGATGCCTGCTCACTTCAGTCTTCAGCTTTCTCAGCCTTTGCTCAAATGCCACATTATCAGAGTTCTTTCCTGACCATTGCGATGGCAGCCCCAGTGCCCACCCAGCCGCCTGTCCCCAGTCGCTTTGTGTCTCTCTACTTGGCTGTCCATCATCCACTTCCTTAAGAATGGAAGTGCCCATGAGCATGAAGCCTTCCTTTGAGCTCCTAACTCCTGAACTCCCGGTGGGGAGGGCAGAGCCTGGCACCTAAGCAGAGTCAGAACGATTGGCTGAATAGGTTTGTTAGGGAGGAGTCCAGAACTGAGCCTCCTTGGCAAAGATCACAGACAGTGGAGAGGAAAAACGCTGTGTGTGGTGGGGTGGGTTTGACTTAAAATGAAAGAACAAAGAGGAAGAGGGATAAAAATGCGAATGCATTATGCGGGAAGGAAGGCAAGAAAAGCAGGAAGATCAACAAAACAACGGAGATCAACTGGAAACAGAGTAATGGGAACTGTGTGGCACGGCAGGTGCTTGGCGCCCAAGACTAGTTATCGGTGCAAGAGCCTGTGGGGCATGGTGAGGCCCTGGTTCCACCCCCAACCACAAAGGTCACAACTGCAAGTCTCCAGCACCCGGGGAGTTCTGTGGAAACAGCAGGGCAGAGTTGCTACTTTTTTGCTCTTGTTTTTCTATTATTCTGTCAAAAACATTTATTTTTTTACTCGCAACATTGTTAGGACTGAGCATGAAAGCGGACAATTTCTTTAGGTTTGAAGAAATAAGGGTTAGGTTGCGCGGAAAGGACGGAAACCAAGCCCACGAAGCGTTTGGGGCTAAAAACCACCTACCGAGAGTGGGGTTCGAACCCACGCGGGCAGCAGCCCATTGGATCTTAAGTCCAACGCCTTAACCACTCGGCCATCCCGGTGCCCACGGCAGCCATCTTGACTCATATTACTTTCTCTATTTGCAGAAAGTACGGTCTCCACCTCACTCCATCACTTCTGCCTGGAGAAATCTTTGCTTTTGATTCCTAAAGAAAAACGCGCGGCGGCGGCGGCGAGGAGTCGCAACCACCGCGCCGCCCTGCGCGCCCCAGCTTCCCTGCAGACGCCTTCGCGCGCTGGGCTGGGGCCTGCGGTGCAGCGCCCGGAGGATGGAAGCCGCGCACCGGGCCCGCAGACCTGATTCCAAATCGGGTTGGTCCTGCAGTGAGCCGGAGACCTAGCGGACGCGGGACTCTGATTTAGTCACGCATGCTCCTGCTGCCAGCTCGCTGCCTCCCCACGAGCAGCACGCCGGGCGCAGAGTGGGCCGCGGGCAGCGAGGTGCTCCCGGGGCTCGAGCTGCTCTCCAGAACCGGCCACCATCCCAGCAGTCAGTCCTCGCCCGGAATACCCGGGACAGACAAATGCAGAGTCCGGACCCCTCCCGCGAGGACCCTGACCAGAGTTAAGGTTGACCCCACAATCTTTATTCTACCAAGCACAGTTAGAGCTCAGGACACTGATCACCGGAGGTGCTTAGTACAATTGCGCTCGGTTCAGGTGCCAGGAACTGCCCAGGGTGGGAAGTTTGGGCGTCTGGAGGAGCCCGTGCCGGGATGACACCCCGAGGCAGAGTTAGACTGTCAGTAGTTACGTGACAGTGCCGAACGCCTGATGCGTTGTCCAGGCGGCGGAATCACTTCAACCATGGGCGGTGCGACCCCTCCCGCAGACGAGCGTGGGAGCCAGTGAACGATTCCCCCCAGAGCCTCCCGGGCCGGAGAATAGTGAGCCCAGCCCCTCCCTGGATGCTCGGACCAGGTGACCCGCATCTAGGTCTTTCTCTGCACATGGTCAAACCATGGATTAGGAATGTCCTGGTGTCCTCTGGCTACCTGGCTCTGGATTTCGTCTCTGGCCAGATGAAGGTTCTATTCCTGGAAGAGTAGATATGGCCTGAGAGGTTCTGTTTCTACCAAGAACTGAAGGAAATTTAGGTCTCAGTGCTGGAACAAGAACAGCCTTGGGGAATGGCGATGGAGGTGACTGACCAAAAGTTCTAGAGAAAGCACGCGAGAGCAAGAATTCATCATGCCTATAGACACAAAGGTTTCAGGGTAGTCTATTAGTACTCACTACCTAGTAGAATCAATCACCGGTAGCATTTTAAAGCATACATTTATCTAGAAAGCATATTGCATGTGGAAGTAAAAATAAAGCTATTAGAAATGGATGAAGGAGATAATCCTGAAGCAGAGATATTCTAACAGCAAGGGAGCAGAGAACTTTTATAAATGTCAGGGACTGGGGGCATTGCTCAATGGCAGAGGCTTGCCTAGCATGTGTTAGGCAAGCACCACAAAACAAAAACAAAACAAACTTTAAAAGCAAACAATAAGCCCCCCATAGATGTATCTGCTTGCATTAAAATCAAGAATATTAATAAAAAGGACACAATAGAAACATATAGAAAAATAAATAGATGTGGTAATAGTGGAATATATTTCTATTATCTAAAAATGGTGAGGTGACATGGCAAGAGGCCATGCAAATCTGCAAAATAAGGACAGCAAGATCAAAAGGAAATGGGCAAAGGACAGAACAGGCTATTAGAGAAGAGAGATATATAAAGACTATACAAAATATTTGGTAGCCACAGAAACAAGAAACAAAAAGATATCACTTTAGTGCCACTACATTGTCAAAATGTAAAAGCTGAACAAAATTAGTTGTTGCAGGACTGGTGATATCAGAGTCCTCGTGTCCTGGCAATGGGAGTTTAAACTGATGAAGCCATTCTGGGGTACATCTAATTCAAATTAAGGGTAGTCACATTCTGGGGTGGAGCTAATTTCCTAAGTCTAACTCTGGTCCCACTCTCAAATTGTATTCAAGTACAGAAAGTTTGCATGTGAGGAAGTTCATCAGAGCATCATGTGTGGTCTTTTGAAATTGGGGGAAAAAGTCCTAACCAACCCTGATTTCCATTGTTTGACAGCAGGTAGGTAAATTGCTGTAAACACATCCCTAAAATATTAAAGCAATGTCAAAAGTAACAGTAGAGGTTCACGCAGCAGCACGGATGGAACTAAAATTATACTTCTGTTAGAAAAGAACACTGAAGCAGAAGTGTGGGTTTTTGCTTCTGCCTGTGAAGGATCACTGCTGTGGGAATTGTTTATGGGGGAAAGACAATGGACATAAAAGTATGTGAAATCATTGATTTTAGACATTCTTCTCTCGCTGTAGGACTGTAACCAACTCCTCCATAAAATAAAAGGGAAACAAATCAGTATCTTACAAATGTTTTATCATATTGCCTAGGGATTTCAGATCTCAGCACAGGGAGGAGAAATTCACCAATTAGGTAGTATTACTAAATTAAAGACATAAAGGTAGGATTCCAAAAAGGTCAAAGCAGGTAGAATTGGTGAGACAGAGTATCAGAGAGGAGAAATCTGCAAGGAGAGAGCTTCAGAGTTGTGCAATGGTATCTTTTATCTTTGTTGGAATACTGATTTGTGCATGAGTGGGATTAAAACTCCGTGAGGCCAGGAAAAGAAGTACTGGAACACTGTAATGTAATCAATTCATGACACTCACCAAGGTGGGAATAGTCTGTGTTCTCACCAACTATAGTAAAGATAAATTGTGAGCCAGTCTCACAAAGGTACAACCTTGCTTTTGGAGCTACATTAGCCCAACTAACTTTGGAGCTACAGTTAGCCCAGTTAGCTTCGAATCCACTGTGAAAAAATTTTGGAACAAGCCACAGATGGATTAAATGGGTCCTCAGGAAGATATTATTTAAACCTGTAAGAGAAAGGATCCTTGTAATGAAGTCATAGAAAGCTTAGAAACATCGTTGACAGCAGTTTCATGGAATTTAGAAACAAAGTAAGCAATCTAGCTAAGGAAATTTCCAAACAGAATTGTGCAGGTGTTTCCCAGTGTGGCCAGATAAACCACGCCAGATGAAAAAAGGAAGAGCTGTTAAATGTTAATGAACCACAACTTTCTGGGTTTAAAAAGAAAACTATTATCCCCAGCTACTCTGGAGAGAAAATGTTAAAATTAAGAAATGACTTTCAAGCAAAAATAAAATCCAGGGCACTATCAGAAAATGTGGACTGAAAATAAAGCTGTCTGAGATTATAAATCCTTTGTTAAGACCCCAGAGTGATTTGGAAGGCATCTAAACAGAAAAACTCATCCGCTGCATTTCAAGGGCACACCTCACAGACGCTGTTGATGGAACAACAGACCTGCAGATCTCAGGGTGTGGTTCGACAGCATCTTCACAGGAGGCCCGGAGTAGAGGAGGGCTCATGGTCATGATGTTTCTGAGTGTGACTTTGTTTAAAAGGAGGTTGACAAACTTTCTCTGTCAAGAGTCGGACTGTAACTATCTTAGGCTTTGGGGGCCGTCCAGGCTCTGCTGCGACTTCCCACATCTCCAGTTGTTGCAGGAAAGCAGCCACCGACACCACAGCAGGGCTGAGTACACAGCTGTGTTCCAATGAAACCTCGCGGAACAAAAAGCCAGATTTGGAGGTGGGGGTCGTGTGCCAACCCCTTGTCGAAGGAATAAACTCCAATAACTTCGATAAAATCACGAGGAAACTGTAAGGGCTGGGGCTGCAGCTCAGAGAGGGCGCTTCCCTAGCATGCTGGAGACCCTGGGCTCCACTCCCAGCCCGAGGGAACGCACACACACAGTCGAAATAAAATTGTAGTAGTTGAATTGTAGTATTTGAACGTAGTATTTGAATTGAGGGCAGCACAAAACGGAGAGAGGACTTTGGACACCTCTGGTCCCCAGCACACACACCATGGTAAGTGGGCCAAGTGCCCAGCAGCAACTAGGAGACGTTTCTCCTTAGAGGATGGTGGGTTGGTGCGAACCCAGACCCGGCGTCCCCGAGCCGTGCCGCAGAGCGCGGCCGGGGTCCAGCCCGGGCGCTAGGGCGCGCACCCGTGCGCCCTTTGGTTTTATGTTTTTGAATGGGCGTGTGCATAGGGTTGCCTTACGCCTCCTCTGCCTGTGCGTCGGAGACAGGAAACTTTAGGTTCATTGATGTGCGAACTGGGAGGTCTCTTACTTGAGGTCCCTCACCTAGGACGGCACCTCTGCCTGGTCTAGGCAAGGCCATCCGGATGTGGAGCCAATATTGAAAAAGGAAGGGAATTGTAGAGGATGCTGTGTTGGGCATGTGCGGGAGTCGAATCACTGGGGCGACAGGGAGGGAAAGATGCACACCAACTCCAGGGCGCTTCCCCACCTCCACCCACGGACGAAGAAGAGCAGGAGGGCTTAAAGAAGGCCTGCGCACGGCTAGGCGGCCACCACGCCCCGCCCCGCCCCGGGCGCCTCCCAGCCCCAGCGCGGGCAGTGCAGGGCGTCCGTCAAGTCCAGAGGGGTGTGCTCCAGGTGGACGGAGGTCTCTGGTTCGAATACCCAGGTATGTCTTGCATCCTGAGAAACTTCTGGAATTTAGAACATTGGTTGGCTGAGGTGCACAGTTCTGTAAAATAATAAATACCTGCACGCCAGGTCGTGGGGCTCTGTGGCTTAGCTGGTTAAAGCGCCTGTCTAGTAAACAGGAGATCCTGGGTTCAAATCCCAGCAGGGCCTCTCCTCTCACGGAAAGGGTCGTGTAGAGACCTTTTTTGAGCTTTGCACCCCGGGAGCCGCAGCGTCTATCCAGTCCACGCCCAGGAGCACGGTGAAGGAGTTGGAGGTGCTCCGGGAGGGCGCCTTCCTACCCTGCGTACCGGAACACTGGCATCCCGAACCCATCGTGGAGAGCAAAGAGCGTTCTACGTCTAGGTCTAAAGCTTCATGGCTCTAAATCTTGTGAGCAGTTGGGAGAGGAACTGGTTACACAATTTGTGGGCGCAGTGCAGAATGAAAACGTGCCTTGTTAAAAATGTACGAAGACTTTACAACCAGCCAATGAAGGCCCTGGCCTGCGGAGGCGCAGGTGGCGAGTCGGTGAGGCCAGCCTGCGCGTGACCGCAGTTACCTGTCAAAAGACTGGATTTTAAAGGATACCTTAACATGGAAAGATATCCGCAGTGATGGAAGAACCGCTAATAAAACAGGGAAATGTTGAGTGTAAAAGAATTCCTCAGGTCCTCTCCGGGCCTGCGCAGTGGTGCCCGGCGACTTGGGAGGCTGAGGGCGCAGCATCGAGAGTTCTAGGCCCGCCTGGCAGCTCAGCGAGGCCTAGGTGAGTGGGTGAGACCTGCCTCAAGGCAAAAATTAAGAAGGGCTGGGATGTGACTCAGTGGTTAAGCGTCCTGGGTTCAATTCCCTAAATAAATAAAAAAAAGTCTCCTCGACAACTGAAATGGCTTTTATTTTTATTTTTGTTTATTTTGTTTATTATCCATTGGAAGGAAAAATCAACATCCATTACACGGATGTCTGTTTGCACGTCTCTCCTCAAAGCATGAGCTCAATCAAGGACCCCTGTCAGAAGTGAAGTGACATTGTTTTCCAACTCCAGTTATGTCCACTAATGTCACAGGACTGGTGTCCTTCAGAGGAGTAGCGTCTCCCTGGTCTTTACCTTCTTGGCTGGTTTTTTCTTGGGTGGGGTGGATCTAATTCTGGTGTAGAGAGAACCTAGGTTGAATTCCGTATTGCAAAACTAGGCGCTGTATGCAATTTGTAGGATTGATTTGAACGGAGTGAGTTTGCAAGGAGCACAGAGATCAGCATAAGTTATGCAATAGAAACACAAAAATGGCAGAACGTGTTTCCACCCGGTTTCGAACCGGGGACCTTTCGCGTGTGAGGCGAACGTGATAACCACTACACTACGGAAACGCCCTCTGGGGCAAACTTTTCTTGCAAGACCAACCAAGATTTGGGGGTTCACCAACGCTGACTCGAAAGTTTCAAAAGCTGACCTCGGGTGACTCCTTTAAGTGGAAAGGTTGGCTAGGGTGCTTCTGGGTGTCCCCTTTATGTGGGTTGGCTAGGTGGCTTCTCGGGTGTCCCCTTTAGGTGGGAAGGTTAGCTGAGGGGCTTCTCGGGTGACCCCTTTAGGTGGGAGGGTTGGCTAGGTGGCTTCTCGGGTGACCCCTTTAGGTGGAATGGTTGGCTGGGGGGCTTCTCGGGTGACCCCTTTAGGTGGGAGGGTTGGCGGGGGGCTTCTCGGTGCCCCACTTCAGGTGGGACCGCTGGGGGCGGGGCGGACCTCTCCGTCCCGGGTCCCTGCTCGCTGGTAGGCCTGCATGGCAGTTCAATGGCGGCTCCTGCGCAGACCTTGTTAGAAGGAGCAGAAGGCTCCGTCCAACACGGCCCCCGCCTCCTCCCCTGCCATCAGCGGGGTTTTTATCTCCCCCTCTTTGTGAGAGCCTGGTGGACCTCCAGGACGTCAAGTCCACGCTGTGGTGGGCGGTGTCCTGTCCCAGCGTGTCCCCTCCGCCCCGCGCGGCGGCCTCCCGAGGGCCTGTTCACTCTGCCTGGCTCTGCTCTCGGTCGGCACCGGTGAGTGGGGAGTTCTTGCGTCTACCTTTCCAGGCCGGGGCAGGTGTTCGCCCATGGTCTCCTACGGATCTGAGACGTTGTTTTCGGTTCGTTCAGCTCTTTGTTTTTAAGGTTGAGGACGTCCAGCATGACTGGATAACTTATGCATTAAGATTTTACTATAGTTTACTCCCCAGCAGTTGTTTTAGCAGTTATCCACAAAATTGGATACATTGTAATTGATTGATTTTTAGTTCAAACTATTTCGAAATTTCCCTTGTAATTTGCCTTTGATTTGTGGATTATTTGGGAGTGTGCTACGAATTTCCCAGCACTTGAAGATATTCTGGGTCTTTCTGGTTTAATTCTATCCTGATGAGAGACCATTTCATTATTTCAGGCCTTCAACATCTTGAGAGACATTCTGAATGGTCAACTTTTTGTGGGCTTTTCGTGGACACTTAAAAAGAGTGTGTTTTTCTGGCTTTTGGTGGCTGTATATCCCAAGAATCCAAAAGGTCACGGCGTTGGACTGAATGCCTGTTCAAACCTTTCGCAGCCGCTCATGTTGTTGTATTTACCTGTTGTTCTCTGTTACTGAGGGAAGGGTGTTAAACTGTAGCCACAAGTGTGGGTTATTCTAGTTTTAGTTCCATCAGGTTTTTAAGAGGTATAATTTTGTTATAATCGTAGATTTACAGAGAAGGCTCCTGGTCTTCAACCCAGGTCATCCTGTGACGTCACTTTGCGTAACTGTACTATAGCACCACACCAGGAATCGGACACTGGTAGACACACCTGCAGCTCTGGGTCATTCTGTCTCGGGTAGATTCCTAACTATTGCTGGGCAGTAGGCACTAAACAACACTTCACCTGGGTGGCTCTCTGTGCCCCAGCCCCCTAGCTTCCTTCCCAAGACTTCCCTCCCAAGACAACTCTGGTGTGGATCTTTTTGATGGCTGGATGACCTTGACATCCTGTAAGTTTTGGTGTCGATAGTTCCCGCCTTTAACTGCAGAGCCACGTGCACCGATTTATGGGCACTCACCTGCTGAGGGACACTTGGATGGCTACAGAGCTTGCCATTTAAATCCGGTGTCACGAACACGGTGTACAGATGTTTGTGTGGACATGTTTCCATTGTCATTTTTATTTTTATGTTTTGAAACTATGTTTTTGGATGGTACTCATTAAAAACCGTTAGGTCTCTGTTTGACATATTGTCTCTGAGCACTATGAAAGCCACTTCATTGTTATTATGTAGTGTCTCTATCTGTGGAAATGTTCCTTGCCTTAAAGCCTGTATTCTTTTAACACTGCCACACCAGCTGTTTTGTTTGTTGTTGTTGTTGTTGTTGTTTTTTGGTACTAGGAATTGAACCCAGGTGTTTTAGTTAGCTGTTTTGCTGCTGTGACTGGAAGGTGTGACCAGAGCAATTGTAGAGGAGGAGATGTTTATTCCAGGATTCATGGTTTCAGAGGTCTCAGTCCCATAGAAGGCCAGCTAGCTCCATTCCTCAGGGTTTGAAGTGAGGTTGAACATCACAGTGGAAGAGTGTGGCAGAAGGAAGCAGCTCACATTGCCATCAGGAAGCAGAGAGAGACTCCACTCAACAGATACAAAATACATACCCCCAATTAACCACTTCCTCCAGCTACACCCCACCTGCCTCCAGTTACCACTCAGTTAATCCCATCAGGAGTCAATTCACTGATTGGGTTATATCACGAATCCCTGCCCGCAGAGAGACGCGACACGTAGGCTGATTAAAAGCTTTATTTACAGCATGGCCATCTCGTTAAGTTTTTCTTTGTTCTCCCCCTCAGGGGAGATAGCTACAGGTTATATAGGGGAAAGCAACCAATCAGAGTACTGTCCATGCGGCCAGCGCATGGACATACAGTGCTATAGATAGAGAGCATACGTTGATCACGCGCAGGACATGCATCTTTAACAGCCAGTGATGGCTGCTTACTCAGAGATAAGTGACTAAAGGAATGTAACATGGCCGTGCTAGCAGAGATAAGCAACTTAAGGAGTGCAGCGTGGCCGTGCTGGCACATTGCCAATCGCCATCTTGCAGGCTAAATAGAGGATGGGGTCCCGGGCACCCCGACAGGGTTAAGATTCTTGCAACCCAGTCATTTCTCCTCTGAACCTTTCTGCATATCTCACACATGAGCTTTTGG
>JAJEJO010005192.1:145878-190135 GCA_020662805.1 Glaucomys volans | reverse complement strand
ATTCAGTACACACGTTGCTGTGTAAACACCACCATCATCTACTCTAGAACTTTCTGGTCATTCAGGATTGAACTCTGAACTGTTAAATTATAACTTCCCATCCTCCTCTCTGCCCTGCCCATGGAAACTCTTTCCATACCTATGAATTTTACTCTTCCACAGTTCATGCAACATTTGTCCTTTATGATTGGCTTATTTCACTCACCTAATGTCCTTAGAGTTCATTCATATTGTGGCATGTATCAGAATTTCTCTCCTGTTTAAGACTGAAAAGCATTCTATTGTATGTTGATGCCATATTTTGCTTCTGGCTGGTGGACACCTGGGTTGACTTCCCTGGTTGAGCACTGTGAATAGTGCCACGGTGAGTGCTAAACACAAGTGCATGTGAGCCCCACGTTCGTTCTCTCAGGTACGCACCTGGAGGGGGAATTGCTGTTGGAGACTGTGATCCTGTTTAACAGGATCTGCTCTGTGTGGTGGCTGCACTGAGCATTCTCCCTGGCAATCGCAGGCATCTTGATCTTCCACATCCTCCCTGGGGATTCCTACTATCTGCCTCACATTCACAGTAGTCACCCCACCAGGTCCCATTTTGTATCTCACTGCAGTTTTAATTTCATGTCCCTAATGGTAAGTGAGGTCGAGCATTTCATGTAATTGTTGGTCATTGTTTGTCTTCTTTGGAGAAAAGTCCATCTGACCATTTTCTAAGGGGCTTTTGTTATTTTTGAGTTGCAGGAGTTCTTTGATGTTATATGTGTTCATATAATCCTTCATCAGTTAAATGATTCACAGATATTTTAAACTGTTCTGTGGGTTGTCTTTTCACTTCTTGAGAGTGTCCTTTGATACACAAAAGGCTTTAACTTGGTGAAGTTCATTTCCCCCTTTTGTTACCTCTGCTTTTGGTGTTCTGCAAACAATCACTGACAAATCCAAGGACATGGACATTTGTTCCCACCATTTTCTCCTGACAGTTTATGGTTTTATCACTCTGTTCAGGTCTTTGATCCATTCTGCATGAGTGTCTGTAGGTGGGGTGAGAAGGCGCCCAGCTTGGTTGCTCTGCACGTGGGAGTCGGGTTCCCCAGCAGTGTGTGTGGAAGGTTGTCCTCTCGGTCGATGGTCTGGCAGTCGCAGGCTGGCTGACCTCAGCAGGAGTTCCCTCCTGGGCACTCTGTGCTGCTCCGCACACTGATCTTATGCCAAACCCGCGTGGTCTTCATTATCACAGTTTTGAGGCCTGGAATCATTGACCCTCCAACTTTGTTTCCAATTTCAGATTGTTTGGTGTTTTAGGATCATGGAGTTTCCATATGAATTTTTAAATGGATTTTTTTACTTATGGAAAAAAATCATTGGGATTTTGATTGAGAGTGCCTTGAATTTTTCGGTAGCTTTGGGTACTATTAACCTTGTTAGGTCTTTCAGTCCATGAGCACCTGCATCTGTTCTTTCAGCAGTGTTTTGTAGTTTTTAGTGTACAAGTCGTCCCCCTCAAGGTTATGCCTATTTTATTCTCGTTGAGGCTACTGTAAATACAGATGTTTTCTCAGTTTTCTTTTCAACTTTTTTTATTGATAGTGGATAGAAACACAATGGAGTTTTACATGTTGGTCTTGTGCACTTCAATTTTGAATTTGGATTTGCTTCTTAGAAGTAATGTGTATGTGTGAATGTGTGTGTGTGTGTGTGTGTGTGTGTGTGTGGTCATTGGGCTTTCTCATGTGAATAGCATGTCGTCTATGGACAGAGATAATTTCTTTTCCAATTTGAACGTGTTCTTCTTCTTTTTCCCGCCTACTCAATTTGGCTGGAATTGCCACTACTGTGCCACACGGGGTGGAGAAAGTGCCTTCTGTATCTCACTGCTGAGCTTAGGGCAGCTGAATATGACGTTAGTTGTGGGTTATTCATAAATGGCTTTTGTCACATCAAGGACATGTCCTGGCTCACGAGCAGGATTTGGGTTGAGGTGACTGTGCAGCTCTTTCTTTTCTATGGTATTTCTGTGGTGTCGATTTTATTGACCAGTTTTCAGGGCAGAATCGTGCCCACATTCACTTTGTCCTGACATCCTGGGTATAGAAAGAAATAGAGAGAATGTCACCTCCACCCCTGCTTCCCACCTGCCTGCTTCACAGCCGCCCAGCAGGCTACCACTGGCAAGAATTCCCTGCTGTTTCCTGAGGTTTGCGTAAGTGCACCTACCACCTGATACACATACCCTCTTCCACCACAACCTCAAGCAGCAGCTTTGGCACATCATTTTGTACTTTGCATTTCCATGTAAAGATATCTTTGGAACTCTTTCAGCTAAGCACATAAAAATCCTTCTTGTTGTCTTTTAAATATGCCTACTACTCTATTTTGTAGATGTGCCATAATGTATTTGATTATTTTGAGGATAAAGAGGCTTTTCCTAGTCTTCTATTATCAAAAAAATGTTAAGTGAATAATTAGATAAGAATGATTTCCTGTGTGTGAGTACCTTTTGCAGGCTCATGGAACTGCGCATCAAGGGATTCATGCATTTGGAATGCTGACAGACCCTGCCTAACTGCCTGCTGTGGGGGCTGAACATAGTTTCTTTCTTTGGGGTGAGAGCAATTTAACAATCCTGGCTACACTCAACCCCCCGATTTCATAATGTGCAGCAGATGATCTGCTGCAACTCTGAAGCCAAGCCAGGTATCCATGAAGACTGCAGGACCAGCAGCAGGGAGCTCCGCCATGCTGGAGCTTTTCTCAGGGGCATCGCTAGCACACAAGGCACTGCTGGATCAGTTCCTGTGAGTCTGTCTGAAAGAGCACAGGACACACATGAAGACCTCACCCTCCTGGGGTGACCCAGGTTGCTGTGGGTTCAAAGCAAAGGTGGCCTCCTTGCCCTCCTTGGTGGGCAAGTTCTTGCCCTCCTTGGTGGCTAGCACGCTGGGCTCCAGCAGACAAGGTTGTGGGAACTGTCCTGACTTCAGCAGGAGAGTCAGTTGATGGGACATCTGCAGGTGGGGAAAGAATTGCCAGGAAACTCACTGAGCTCCACCATATGCTGAAGAATCTGTCACAAGATTCTGCAACACTGATTTTCCTATGTTACTCAAGCATCCACAGAGGACAGCCCTGTAACATTGATGGCATGGTTGAAAATATATTTTGGTCATTAAGAGCAAAGAAATATTTATTAATAGCAAAGACCATGTTAAACTGAAAGTTTCCCTTAGCTCCAAGTACCTTTCCTCATTCTTTTTTTTAAATTTTTTTATTTGGAACTGGGGATTGAACTCAGGGGCACTCGGCCACTGAGCCACATCCCCAGCCCTATTTTGTATTTTATTTAGAGACAGGGTCTCACTGAGTTGCTTAGGGCCTCACTAAGTTGCTGAGGCTGGCTTTGAACTCACAATCCTCCTGGTACAGCTTGGATTACAGGTGTGCACCACCACGCCCCGCCCTTTCCTCATTCTTTACCACAGGTTTACTGTGTGTGTGTGTGTGTGTGTGTGTGTGTGTGTGTGTGCTGCTGGGGGTTGTGCCAACCCTTCCCAAGCCAGGCAAATGCTCTTCCAAGTGCCCTACCAATGAGATCTTTAAAATGTTTGTTTTGAGACAGGGTCTGGCTAAGCTGCTGAGGCTGGGCCCCAACTTGCAGTCTTCTTGCCTCTGCCTCCTGATTAGTTGGGAGTGGGCCACAGCACATGCTTACTGTTTAGATTTACCTCAGGGATCACCTTTATCAGTGTTTGTCTTGAACTCATGTGAGTTAGATTTCCTTCTATTTTCATTTGTCATTATGAAAATCTTACAGGTCCGAATTTCTCTGTGGAATAAGGATCACATCTTAGTCTTAAAAATCCAGTGCTGAGGTTCTGTGGGTTAGGCATTTAGTGATCCCTTCTGTGTAGTCCTCTTGGCTGGCGCCTAGCAATACCACCTCTAGGGATGTGCTCAGAAAACTCCAGCTTCGACCCATGCATGCTTCTCGGACCAGTCACTGCAGCTATTTGAGGGAGCAGAGGTTTGGAGCAACCCACAGGCTCATAATCAGGATGAGGAAGCACCAGAGGGGCTGCTGAAACCCCTGCAGCCCTCACAGCAAGAGCTGCAGAGACAGGGACCCTGTCTGTAAAAATCAATGAAAGCAAACAGGATGTGGGTTTCTACAGCTTAGTCTCAAAGTCAAAATCAGAGAGGGATGAAAACTGGAAGGTGACAGTACTGGAGCACTCAGGTCTGGGGAGATGCGGAGATCGTGAGGCTGGAACCAGGTCCATTCAGATCCCTTCCCTGTGGCTGGTCCAGAAAACCACCATTCACCATGCCCTTCCCCCACCTCACTCCAAGATCGCTCCTGGACATGCATTTCCTGAGTGCCAAGTGCCCTTGGTCTCCACTGCCCCTTACTTGGGACCTTGGCTCCCAAATGATATTCCTTGACATCAAAGGTGAAATTCAGTGTTCATTGGAAGGACAGAGAATCAGGTATAGTTCAGGACCAAATTTAAGAGCATTGTATTATTTAGTACTTTCCCCAGGGTTCCTTGGACTGGCATTTGTGAAGGATTTGGATTACTGGGCCAAAGCCTTCCTGGGTCTTGAGTCATGGAGTTTTGATATTGTTGGTTTTGATCAATGGACGATGTAAGCTGTTATAGTTTAGATATGAGGTATCCCTCAAAAGCTCAAGTGTGAGCAATACAAGAATTTCAGAGATGAAATAATTAGATTATGAGGAGTGTAACTTAATAGTGAATTAATCCACTGATATGGATTAATTGGGTGGTGACCTTAAGCAGGTAGGGTATGGCTGTAGGAGGTGGGTCACTGGGTGTGTGCCATTAGGGTACATATTTTGTTGCTGGTGAGCAGAACTCTCTCTCTGCTTCCTCGTGCCATGTTCTGAGCTGCTTTCTTCCTCTACACCCTTCTACACCCATGATGTTCTGCCTTACTTTGGTCCCAGAGTCACTGAGTTGGCAGACCATGAACTGAATTCTGAAACCGTTAGCTAAAATAACTGTTCCTCCTCTTGTCAGAGAAACCAAAAAAAACATAAAGAAAGGAGAAAATGTAGCAAATACAAAAATGGTCTAATGAAAAAATGAACCTCACGATACTGAACATGGAATAGCCAAGAAAGAGCTATTCTTATTTTGGGCAACATCTAATAAACTAAACACATGCAAACCTTGTCACACCAACATTTCACTGTTTTTCCAACCCCCTATCGAAATGTTCATTCATTAGCCTAAAGAAAACATTCTAAGTAGCACGCTTTTAATAAACTAAAAGTTGAAAATACCCAAATATTGAATCTAAGAATCCAAACACAAAAGTACTTGTGCTGTATGAGTCTATTTGTATAAATTTAAATAGCAAGCAAAACTATGTTCTCTTGTCGACGTAGTGGTTACATTTAGGAGTAGCAGAAAACAACCCAAGCGAGTCGCCCAAATCAGGAGTATCAGCCTGGGTCCCGTTCAGAGAGGGAGCACTCAGTAACTGGAGCTGGAGCAGTTTAGAATAGTATTGACACCCCAGAGGGATGGACTGAGGAAGGACTGGCTAAGAAGACAAGAGAAGGATAAAGCACAGAAATGCCTCCTCCTAGGACTGCGATGGTGCTCCCGAGACAGCCTCTGCTCCCCCCAGGACTGAGGAGCCGACCGAGCAGGCAGGGTGGAGAGTGCTTAGGCTGCCCTAGTCTGGGTGTAACCGCGTGCGCCCTCAAACGTGCGGACCGCCAGGTGTGTCTCCACAGGTCCTCCAGGGGCAGCCGGAGGCCAGGCCGACTCCGTTTCTCGACCGCTGCTCCAGCGCCCTCTAGTGACGAGCTCAGCATCAGCTCGCCCGGGGAAAGTACTCGGAAGGCCCAGATCCATCCTATCGCTCAGCAGGAGGAAAGCGGATACCAATTCTCAGTCTCCAAAGTCAAGGTCTGACTGTCGAAATCTTGAAGTCAAAATCCTTAAAGTCGAGGGGGCTGGGGTTGTGGCTCAGTGGGAGAGCCCTTGCCTGGCATGTGTGAGGCACTGGGTTTGATTCTCAGCACCACATATAAATAAATGAATAAAATGAAGGTCTATCAACATGTAAAAATATATTTAAATATAAAAAATCCCCAAATCCCAAAATCTCAAGTCCATAAATGTCAAAATCCTGAAAATCACATTCCCTAAAGAGTAAGATCCTGAGTTCTAGATCATGCCAGAATTCTTCCAAATTCCCCAGAATTTCCCCCTCCCAGAAGGAAAAAGACTAAATAAGAGAGACAGAAAGCCGAGTTCTGAGGAAGGCGCAGTCGGTTTTCGGTCTTGCGCAGTGCAGTCACACGTCACTCAATCGCTCACAACCTCAGCCTTCGCACGACCTTGGCCTTTGCGCAGCCTCCCACCTGCCTCCAGCCAGTAGACATAACCCGAGAAGCTCAGGGACGACCTGGACACGACAACTGCCAACAGAGGTTGCTGGGCTGCAGAGCACGCCTAGTGCGCACTATTTTTGCTTAGAAGACAGACTGCACCACCTAGTCTAACAGGAAAACTATGCCTGCTTCATGTTGGGCAAGGGAAAGCGCTTTCAAAACTGTCTCCACTTTTTTTGTGCGTATGTGTCAGATACCTACAATTCATTCCCCTGCTGGATCTGAAAATTTGAAAACCTATCCTCTCATTTATGTACTACTGACTCGAAAAAGTGAAGCGTTTATAAACTCTTACTTGAAAATTTAGTGACCACTGCAGAGAAAATGGATTCTAGTGGGATCCCCCAAACATAGTGGCAGATTTGGAGTGAGGCACCTTGAGGTCTGCTGAAAATGGATTTTAAGATGTTCTTCATGAAGTTTGTTTTTTCCCATTTAATCCAATGCATTTGTTGAAAGATTCAGATGAGTGGATTGGCCACATACTGTAGCAGGGATGAAAACTTCAGTTCAAAAACGCATGATTTGTCTGCATGACATCCCTTCCAGATGATGAAATTTCCAGGAGATTTTAATGAATAAAAGCCACATTTGCCTGAAGAAGCCATCAAAGTTATGACTGGTTCAAAAATACTTACATGTGGGTAGGATAGAAAGACACCTAAGGCCTTGCTTTTTGATCACCAGGGTTGTTTCCTGCTAAATCCTCGCTGGGTATCTGAGAGCATGCTGAGCTGATTTCCCAGAGGGCCAAACAACAGAAGCATCATTGGGAATACAGAGGGGGAAAACTCAGTAGGTAATTCCCATGTCAGTGTATCCGGAATGCAGAGAGAACAGTGCTGTGTAACAAACGGAGGTGAAGTGTACGGTCAGAGCACAGGCATGCCCTAAACAAAAGAGAGGAGCTTCAAAATGTAGCTAAGGGTCGCACTACCTCCAGGCAATTTCCATGATCTATCCTGCAATTTATACCTCAACTGTTCTTCTGAATTTTTACAAATTTTTCTCCTTTTCTTTTTTTTTTAGTGTCCCTCCCCCCCCCACCACCACCACACAAACTGTTTAAAATTGTCAGCGTTACTGTAATCCCAGGGCTCAGGAGGCTGAGGCAGGAAGATCGTGAGTTCAAAGCCAGCCTCAGCAAAAGTGAGGCACTAAGAACTCAGGGAGACCCTATTTCTAAATAAAAAACAAAATAGGGCTGAGGCTGTGGCTCAGTGGTCGACTTCAACCCTTGTTACCAATTAAAAAGAAAAGCATTACTTTTTATAATTTACTATGCCCTCCATTTCATCTGTGCACCGTTCCCAAAACTGAAGGTATTAATTGTGTAGACTTTGAGAGTTTCAGTATTTTATGCATTTTTGCAAGTTTGTGAAAGTGCATATCACAATGCTGATTTCATGTGTAAGCAACTGTGCTTGTGCTAAAAACATTGAAATATTCTCAATAAATGAAGAGATGTTCTTTTTGTACATCTGCATTTTTTGTTGTGGTGGTGTTTTTTTTTTGTTTTTTTTTTTGTTTTTTGTTTTTTTTTTCCTGTACTGGGGATTGAACCCAGGGGTGCTCAGCCACTGAGCCACATGCCCAGCCCTTTTTGTTTTTTGAGACAGGGTCTAGCTAAGTTGCTCACTAAATTGCTGAGGCTGGCTTTGAACTTGTGATCCTCCATCCTCCTGCTCAATCTCCAGTACAGTCGGGTTTACCAGCGTGTGACATTGCACCTGACCTATGCATCTGCATTTTGAAAGATAAAATTTCTGGAGATCTTGACCCTTTGGGTTACTGTGTATGATGGTGACCCTCCTGGGTTTTGACTGATTTCCTCCAGTGACCTAGGTTTTTTGTCTTGGTATTTCTTTTGTTTTTGTAGATGGACACAATACCTTTATGTTATTTACTTATTTATTTTATGTGTGCTGAGACTCGAACCCAGGGCCTCACCTGTGTTAGGCAATTGTACCTCTGAGCCATGACGCCAGCCCCTTGCCTTGGTATTTCTGATAATCAGTTATAAAGCTGGGTACTCGAGCTTACTAGCCACAGTGATGAGTCTCTATGCATTTCTGTTTTGATCTGCTTGTGAATGTGGTTCATTTGCTCTTGACTGTAATGCCCCTTGGGCTTGACATGCCTTCTTCTGTGGTCACACATACGCATGCTGTTGTTTCCACACTGTTGTGTGAGGGGGAGTCTGGGCCCCTGTGCCTTCTGGCCTGGTGCCGTCTGCCATGTGGTGACACATCGGGAAGGCCCTCCCTGCATGCTGGCATCTTGACGCTGCACTCCTAGCCTCAGGAACTGAGTCAGTACACTTCTGTCAGTACAAGTGACCTGGTCTCAGGAATTCAGCCATAGCAGTGACCGATGTGACTCAGTCATAGCCTAGTTCCTAACTGCCTGGCCCTGGCCCTGAGGTGATTGAGGCACAGGAACACTGTCCCCTGGGCATTAAGAACTGCTGGAGGAGGTTGGCTCTGGGCTGGCTTCTTTCACATCAAATGCATGCTCCTGCCCAGCCCTTTGTTCCTCTAAGAACGGGCTAATCCCTGAGGGCAGTCTTTTCCCAGCTGGAAAGACTTTTTTTGTTATGTTTTAAGAGGTCAAAACATCATAATGTACAGCAAAATTTACAGTTTGTACAACATAACCATTCATTCCATAATTGCCCTGCCCTCAGCCAGAACCTCAGTCAGTTAGGGTTCTTTGCCTGATGAAGACCCTTTGGTTACTGAAGCGTCTGAGTCCCCCATTGTCTATTTGTGTCTCCAACCTCTTCCTCCTTTCCCACTCACCTGGCCTACTAGGGCTGCCAGTCCTAAGTGGTGCGGGTCCAGGCCTGTTTCCCAGCCAGGTCCTCCTCGCCTTCACTGCGTCACAGCAACCTGGCTTCCCCTAGGCAATCTGGATGAGGGTTTGAACCTTCTCCTGCCCCGAGACAGTTTTGATTGCTGGACCAAACTTCGATCTGAGCTGGACTCCAGATTCTGACTTCTGGGACATATCTGGGAGCAAGATGTTTCTTCCTGCAAAGGCCCCAGCCCAGGACCCACAGAATCTTTTCCATGGGAGTAACTCCAAGCCCAGCCAGAAACGCTCGGCGTTCAAGTGGAGCTGCGTGTGGATCCTTGGAAAGCGGGGCTCCCGGAAACAGCATGCCGAGCAGAGGGGCAGCGCTGCGGGGAGTCCAAGGAAGCCAGCCTCAGTGAGGCAGAGGGGCGTGTGGTGCGAAGTCCACCATAAGATGGGGGAATCCCTGCAAAAGGTAAAGGTTCGGAAAGAAGATGAACAGAGCCTGTTTCCGCCCGCCTTCAATCCAGGGACCTTTCGCGTGTTAGGCAAACGTGATAACCACTACACTACGGAAACCTACCATGAAGTGTGGGGTCTGCTGCATGGTTTGTTAATACACTATCATGGCTGCTCCCAGTTCTTCCAGATTTTTCTTTGGGTTATAGTGAATTTTTCTCTTTACATTTGCTATTGATAATATAAAGCCTCAATGACCTAATTTAAGTTGAGGGGAATTTGATAAACAATTTGTGCTTTTTTGTATAGTAAAATACATTTCTTAGTAGTTATTTATACCATACAAAGAAGTATAGAATTCATGTTGAAACTTAATTCATGTTAAGATTAATGCATCTATGAATTAAGCACATTTATTTTTAAGCCATTTTATACTATTGAGATATACTTTCCATTATTTTATACTTGTTAAAATATTGATTAGTTTTCAAATTTATATTTGTTTTAATGTTTAGTTCTGTACAACTAAAAACTGCAATGATAACCCAAAGGAATTCTTATAAAAGTAGAACATTATATTCCCTAGAACAAAAATTAAAACATAGTAATGTGCACATTACTAATTGCTAATTACGTTTATTAGCAAGAAAGGATAGGGTAAAATTTATTTTTTAAACCTGCTAAACATAAATAACATAAGAAATCTATGGAAAATTTAATTTTGGAAAGAAAAAACACTTCAAGGTGTAAAAGAACTTCATCATATATATTTTTCTACAAATGATAATTATGTTCAACTTGCTCTCCTATTTATAACCTGTGGGATACATTTTTAAATGGTGCAGGCATTTTATATTTACTTATTTATTTGTTTTGGTGCTGGGGAGAAACCAGTGTCTCCCGCATGCTAAGTGGGCACCTTACCTCGGAGCTACCCTGAGCCCGCGAGGACTGTGTGTGTAAATGCCGACAATCGTGATTGGAAGAGATCATCTTCCTAAGTGATGGACATATTTATAACATATGAGATGCCAAATAAAAATATGCCAGAGAAAATTGTTTTTTTCTCCCATCAAAAGGGTGAGGAGATGAGAGAGCGAGATTTTGCAGAGCAAAGCGTGGGGCCTAAGGGCTCAGCCTGGGTGAGGTAGGACAATGACGCCGCGCGCTCCTTGTAGTGGCCGCACGGTCCTCGTGGTGGCGTGCTGCGAGGTGAGGTCACGGAGAAGGCAGGCACTGCGGGCCTCCCCGACGCCGGTGGACCCACACGAGGGGCTCCTGAGCAGCCTCAGCTGGGACGCCATCCTCGCCTCTGGAGCAGCTGGACCCCTTCCCTCGTCGAGATGCGTGCTCTTGCTGGGGAGAAGGCTCAGAAGAGACCGGTGTGCTCCGGTTCCTTGAGAGGCCCGGAGGGGCCACTGACAGGGACGCGCACCGGTGGACTGCAGCCCGCGCGCGTATTCCCCCCCGAGGGCGTTCTGAGGGTCCATCCACGGACGCGCAGCCTCCGCAGCCGGGGCCCAGGCCCAGAACTCTGGGAATCCCAGGCCGGGCCGGGGAGAAGTAGGTCCTGCAGAGGGTCCTCTGGTGGCTCCCAGCATTCCGAGAAAGGAAGGCCAGCGTTGCTGGCTGCTTTGGAAACGCCCCAACCCAGAGACAGCAGAGCCCTTGGCACCTGCCTTTGCAGACGGAGCGCGGGCCGGACTGCACCGAGGGGGTGTGCTCACGGGCGGGCGGAGAGCTGCCTCGAGATGCTCTCCCTGAGGCCGGGCCTTCGCATCCCACCTCCCAGTTTTGCCTCCAAGGGCCCTGACAGTTCCTCAGCGTTAGGAAGCCAGTGAAATAATGGAGCCCTCTTTCACCCCCTGGCAACGACTGGCTAAGGACATTGACTCCCGGCTTTCTCAATTCTGATTAGAAGCCGAGCTCCAGTTCCTTCCGAAATCTTGAGGACCTGTGGGGCGGGGCAGATGTACCCCACCATCTGATTCCTATCCATCAGGGCAGGGGAGACGGGGGCTGCTTTATACTGTCGACAACAGCTGGCGTCCTCCGGAACCTGCAGGAGCAGAAAGGGGCGGAGCCGCAGTGCCCCAGGGCAGAGCAAGGCGTGGGAGAGCCGCTCTGCAGTTGGCAGAGAGGACCCGAGGGCTCGTTTTTCTTTTAAAAAGAATGGGTCTTTCCACCCTGCCCCATTGCAAGCCAAGGGTCCTTCCTGGGTTGGCAAGTGTGACAACCACAGAACCTAGGAACTTGCCTTCGGGTCCCACATCCCTTCTACAGAGGAGAAGTAGACTTTTTCTAGGACACCGCTCCCCCCATTCAAGAATGCCCTTGAAATTCTCCTTTTGTTTTCCTTCTTGTTGGTTTTTAAAAAATGATAAATAGAAAGCGTATACATTTAGGGGTACCATGGGACGTTTCAGTGCATCCATCCCTCGTATAATGTCTAAATCAGGGCGGGAGGCTGTCCTTTTTTCCAGGAAATTGTCACAGGGATCATGTTTCTAGCCCTCACACTCCAGGTACTGACATCAGCCAAGCTCTGTACAGGTTGAAGTGTTCACCCAGGAATCCACTTTCTTTGCATATACCAACCAAGAAAACCTCAAACAGATGGAAAAATAGGAAGAGGATGATTTGATTTTAAAGAAGGCTCCTCCATAGCATCCAAATCCTGTCTGTGCAGTTGCTACAGATCTCAGGACCTGTAGGACCGAGCTGTCTAGATGGTTTGTGCTTCTCACAGAGCAAGGGAAGGATGTTGGTCTCCAGGCTGAGATACCTCAGGGACCAGGACTGCTTTATAAGATTATTCTGTATCACATAGTGTTCCCTCTCGGGGACGTGCCTGTTCAGTGCCCTTTTGTTTAGAAGAGGCAGGTGAAGGGTGTGTGCACTGCTCTTTGTTCTGTCCCCCTCACCATCTCCCCTCCATGCAATGTCCCAGCACAGCAAGAGGCAAGGTGCTGCTCAGGTTCTGCCTGGTGACCCACTGTGGAGATACACCACCTGCCTCTGCTGGATGCACAGCCAGCGCAGAGGAAGGCTGAGCTCACTTCCCCCACTTGAGTATTCTATCTTCCTTGGGTGCTGGGAATGGAGTGTGGCTTCTTGCCTTGAAGTAATGTGACCCGTAGGATTTGGATCATGGGCACCTGGGACCTTGTGGGTCTAAGTCAAAAGACTGTACCTCCAAATTGGTCAGCTAAGACTTGACTAGTAGCAAATATTCAGAAATAGTGTTGTGAACACATCTATCCACATTCACTGAAGCAGACAGCTGAGCAGCACTCCACCCTCCAGACCATGTGTGGGCACTGGGGAGGGTAGAGGAGCAAAGGACAGGACCACACGGCCCTCACTCTCAAGGAGAGAGGAGAGGGGGACGCAGCAGTAAATTATGCTAACGTCCCAAAGCAGAGCAGCAGAGGTACAATGGAGGGCAATGAGACTGTGGCTGTGTGTTCATTCATGGCAAATTCACCTCTCCTTGAGGAAGGAAAGCTTCACTCTGCAAGTGCAGAGGAGGCTTGGTGTCCGTGTGTGGCTGCGTGCTGACTTTCTTTAATAAAAAAATCAAAGTAAATTTCCCGTTCAGGGCCACTCTTAGACATTGCCTGTTCTCTTCTGCTTTAGGGATTGGAAGTACCGGGTAAGGGGGTTAAAACAGAACAGAAACAGGAGAACCCAAGTGTTTGAATCACACTTAGTTGACAAAGTGCCTTCTCGCAGGAGCCATGGACGTGAAAACACTGTTGTCTGGGGCCTTACTTAGCTGTCACTGTGACCACCAGGGACAGTGAACTTGGCATGTGTCTAGGTCTCACCATTGGGAAGGATTCTGTTTGAGCACAATAAACATAGAGAAGTTTGCTCTGCAGCTTTTCAAATACATTAACTATCTGAGAAATCTTAACACATTTTTCATACCTCTGTTTCCCCCCTGCCAATAAAAGAAAAGAAGTTCTCTCTCTCACTCTGATTTCCTTGGAACACTGATAGATTCAGGCTGCTTCTAGGGAGGAACAATTGAATTGTTTCCTCTGAAATTAGTCAGTAGGTTTTCACAAATTCCCTGTGTTCTCCTCATTTCTGTATCTCAAAAGGCAAGCGTATGAGTGTCATGTGTCTTCCCTTGGGTTCTACTGCCTCATTCACAAACCTCTGTGAGACACCAGGAGTCCTTTAGCCTGGACACGCTGGGCCAGCAGACGATGCTCGCAGAACCAGCAGCGCAGGAAGCACTAGGATATGTTGCAGTCAATACAGATCCTTTCAGGGAGGAAAAGATACCTCTGTCTTGCCCTAAGATTAGGAAGGACTGATTAGTAGGAGGAACAATCTACAACTCACATTCTCTCCACATCTCTCAACGTTTTAAGACTTAGTTTCTAACAGATATGACTCAGTTTCCTCCTGACAGCTCCCTCTGCACCCCTGTTAGTCTCTCACCAAACCCTGCTCCTCACCTCCCTCTCTCAGCTGCTTCTCAGGTCCACTGCTAAGCACCTGAGATGATGCTGTCCCCATCAACCACAGGTCCCTGGGCCCCTTGTCCTCTCTTGGCTCCTCTCTGGCATGGCAGGCAGAGGGGTCTGAAGCTCAGTACACTCACCTCTCGGCTGCTGGAAGCAGCCTGTGTTCCCACTGTATCTGCTGCTGTCCGGACTCTGTGCTGGTTTGCAAGCTCGTTCCAGGCCAGTCCCTCCAGTCTTTCCCGTAGAGCCGTGGGCCGCTGTCCTCCTCACCTGCCTGTGCCCAGTTCAGCCTGAGCTTGCATTTCCCTTCTCTTCTTGGTGACCAGATGTTCACTTTAAGAGGACTTCGAATTTCACTCTTAGTTGTTTCTCTGACCAGTTCCTAAGATGAAGGAAATAGTGGAGGAGAGCATTTGTCAAATTAGGCCTGTCTTGGAGCTGTGTGTGCAGGTAGGTGTGTGTGTGTGTGTGCTGATTTCCTTTCTTGAAACTGTAAAATACATGTAGCATAAGATTCACATTGGCTATTTTTAGGGATACAATTCAGTAGCATTACACATATTCAGATCATCGTGCAACTATCGCCACTAACCATCTGATCTGAAACTAAAACTCTACAGTCATGAACAACAGATCCTCAGCCCCCAGGCTCTGGAAACTCATGCCCTCCATCCCTCTGTAGGGACTGAGTGCAAGATGTCATTGTGCTGAGCACAAGTGAACAGGATCCTGCCCGCACTCAATGTCAGGATCCCACAATCTGTGGCGTATCTCCTGCTGCTAACCACGAAGATCATAGAGGTTCTCGTGGTGAGGAACGCTGGGTTTCACTAGCAGGCTGACACTTGCAGACAGTCTGCCACCAGACCCCTCACTGCCCAGGAAGCTGGCTCTAAGGACCACACTACCCAGCCCAGCAGCTCTTTCCCAGGACAGCCCAGGCTGCTGAGGCCCAGGCCACCGTTCCTGACAGTGACGCAACCCTGGTCTCCCAGTAGACAGGGTACTTGACACTTCTGACACCAGGAAGCAAGGGTGTAAGCCACAGTGGGGTCCTGGGCTTCCTCTGGTGACTGAATCACTAGAAAATTCACTGATCTCCCAATGTGCTGAAGAATTTGTCATGAAATTCTGTGAAACAGATTTTCCTCTATTACTTCAAAACGCTCAAACGGAGAGCCCTACAAAATATCGTGACATTGGTCTTCAAAGGCACAGGAATGCTCACTATCAACCCCCCAAACGGCAGGCGGTATGCAGATCTATTTCTGGGTGCCTGTTGTGTTCCCTTGTCCCACGTCAGTTCTCACGTCAGCGCCACACTGTTGGCTTTCCGCATCTTGTAGCCAGGCTGAGGTCAGGAGGTCTGTGCCTCCCGCTCTCCTCCCTCTGAGGACTGACTTGACTCCTTCATGTCCCTTGCAGTTCCTGGGGGTTGGCCTTGCTAGGTGTCCGGGTTGCTCCACGGTGGCACCTTCCTTCCCTCTCACTCTCCCTTTGGAAGGGGGAGGGACATCCTCTGTCTGTCCCACCATTGTGCTTTGGAAGTACATGGCATTTTCACAGTTCTGCAGGTGGAGGAAGTCTGTCTCAGGATGAACGGTACTTTGAATCTGACTAGGGACATGTTTAGATGACGTGCAGATGAGACTTTGGACTTGAAAGCTGGTGCTGGGTCAGGTTAAGAGTGTGGGAAGCCGGGTGTGGTGGCGCACGCCTATAATCCAAGCGACTGAGTCAGGAGGATCTGAGTCAGGAGGATCGCGAGTTCAAAGCCAGCCTCAGCAATTTAGTGAGGCCCTTAGCAACTCAGTGAGATCCTGTCTCTAAATAAAATACAAAATAGGGCTGGGGATGTGGCTCAGTGGTCGAGTGCCCCTTAGTTCAAAGGTTCCAAAAAAAAAAAAAAAAAAGTGTGGGGACTGTTGAGATGGAATGAATGTGGTTCCCTTGGAGAAGGACAAGAAGTGAGGGCAGTGTTGGAGGCAGTGGCCTGAATGTTCATGTTTCCCCAAATTTCTGTGTTGAAACCCTGATCTAAACTGGGCACCTGTAGCTCACAGAGAAAGAGAGGGAGGGAGGGAAGGCAGGAGGGTGCAAGTTGAAGTCCAACTTCAGCCACTGGGGAGACCTTGTTTTTTTTTTTTTCTTAAAGACAAAAACAATTTAAAAAAGGACTGGGGTTGGAGATCAGAGGTAAAGTGCCATGGGTTCAATCCCCAGTACAAAAACAAAACCAAAGCAAACCAAACAAACATAAAAGCCTGATCTGAGAGGGTGGCGTTTGAGGTGGAGCTTGGGAGGTTCCAGGTCGTGACCGTGTGGTCCTCTTGAATGGGATCAGCAGCCTTGTAACAAGAGGTCAGAGCTTGCACCCCATTGGCACCCGACCTTGACCCTCAGTGGGCAGAACTCTGCAACTCCTGGCCTGAAGCTGGAGGGCGTCAGGGATTGCTACCAGCAACCTGCTGGTTGGTTCAAGGTTGCACACCTGTGCGAGGCCCAAAGCTGCCTGAGGAGCTGAGTGGGCATCTGCTCCACCTCGGATTGAAATCAGAGGCCTGAGGAAAGAAAAATGCAAATAAAGGCATCTGTCTTGGAGGAGGGGTACCTTCAGGTTTGTTCTTGTGCAAGAACCAAGCCTTCAAGTTAGCATACCATCATTTTGATCCACGTAATAAAACAAAACTGTGCTCCCTCTAAACCTTTACATAAATAAATGATGGTTGTTGAAGCCACGCAGTCTATGGAGTTTCTTTTAGCAGCCTGTATTAGTTTATATGTTAGCTAAAAAAATGACCATTTTTTGTGTTACCTTTCAGTTTCTGTGGACCGCGTCATGGTGTCAAAACACCAGGCCCCAGAAGCTCTGGGAGCACGTTGGCCCCCTTCCCCTTTCCGGCTTCTGCGGAGCCTCCCTCGGCCAGAGCCTCTCCCGGCTGTCAACGCCGGCGGTGCCCATCCTGACCCAGGTTTTCTCGTCTTGTCTTCCTGCAGTCAGACCTCCTACTCGGTCCTTTGAAGACCCCCGGCTTGCCCAGGGGAGTGGAGTGGAGGTGTTGCATGTGCTTTCTGCCGACTCCTGGGTCTGGGCACTAGGGAAGAGTGAGGGTTTGGGGTTGGCGCACGGTCCTCACCAGCCCAGGCCCTGCGTGTATCAGGCCAGCGCCTCCTGCAGAGGCTCCCAGGGCCTCCTGAGCCAGTTCCTTTGATGCGCGGGGGCAGAGCTGCTCTCATCGTAGCCTTGGCTGGGTGTCCTTGGGAAGCCCGGTTTCCCCAGCTGCGCAGAGCTGGGAGCCCCGAGGCAGCCTAGGCCGGAGCCGCCCAGCCTGCAGGTCCAGGCACCGGGCCCAGGAGGCAGGTGCGCGGCTCCTGCTGACGCATCCTGTCTGACCTCGACTCGTCAGCTCGGAGGAGAAGGGGCGGGACTGCGACCCTGGCACCATCACTGGTGAGCCCGCGGAGGGAGGCAGCCGGTGGGCTGATGGGCTGCAGCAACGGGACCTCAGAGTCATTTATTTCTTGTGGTGTCACCTGTCGCAGCCGTCAGAGCCCCTTGCCAAGCAGAGGACAGGGCTGGACACCAGGCAGAGTTGGAGGAGTTGAAAGACTTGTTCACAGATGACCTTTAAATGGACTTATTCACAAACATTCATTCACTACTGATTTGTTTTGGTAAGTACTCATTTCAGTACATGTTAAAGGCTTTTCCAGGAGAATGGGACTACCCCCCCCCCCCTTTAACCCAAGGGTGCCCGGCACAGTACCCAGGCCCCAACCCCCCCCACCCCCCTTTTTCTTTTGGAAAGTCTGTCTAAGTTACTTAGGACCTCCCTAAATTGCTAAGGCTTGACTCCAACTTTCCATCCTCCTGCCTCAGCCTCCCACCTCAACCTTCTAGGTCACTGGGATCACAGGTGTGGGCCACCAGACCTGGCCCCAGTTTACTCTTTTTAGTATAAATCTTGTCACAAATTAGATTAAACTTTAAAATATTTTTATAAAGATCAGTTATTTGCATTAAAATATTTGCATCTAGGTAAGAAGTCTCCTTCATCGATGGTTTTTGTGAAACCATTTCTGGAATGAAATTAATATTATTTCTAATTGATTAGATAATTCTATCTTTTTGAGAATATTACTTTGGTGTATAAGAATCACATTATGTATTTGTCATGCCTTTAGTCTTTTTCAATTTATTGGTATTGATTTGAAGTGTTGTAATAAACTTTTTAGTTACTTTTTAAAGAAAAATTATTCATGACACCTGCTAATCACAATCAGGCAGATATTTTTCCACCCCTGGGGGAATCACATGATGGAGTTTTGCAGTATAGGAGAGAGGACTTCAACTCTTACACAGCAACAGCAAGTGAGAATGATCAAGGGCCAGGTGAGGAACAGCAGGTGGAACTTGGCCAAAGTGACCTACCAGGAGTTCTGCAGAAGACAGGCCAGGTGACAGGAAACTGAGAGTGAGACTTGAGAAGTTTGATCAAATATCCAGGTTGATCAGACCGAGAGACAGAATCTCACCAAAGGACTGAGCGGGATTCTTGAGACTCAAAATGAGGCTGGAGAGCTCAGATGGGCCTGTCAGGAAAGGGAAGGGCCTTTGCTTTTACTTCTTTATTCCATTCCGGTACTGGGGATTGAACTCAGGGGTGCTTTACCCTTTTTAATTTTTTTTTTTCTATTTTGTGACAGGGTCTCCCTAGGTTGTTGAGGCCAGCCTTCAACTTGGAATACTCCTGCCTGAGCCTCCTGAATTGTTGGGGTTACAGGTGGGCAACAGTGCTCCCAGCTTGTCCCTTTTCACAAAGCAAATAATTAAATGGACTTCATTTGACAGTGGCAATCTCAACATTCCCTGGGAAAATAAATCCATTTCAGAATTGCAAGTGGATTTGTGTAAATCATATTTGGGCCATAATTCCAGAAGAGAATCCTGAATACTATAAAAATGTTACAATTCTAAAAGTTTAAAAGAAAGCTAAAAGTTTAAAATCTCTAAAGTTTAAAATCCTGAAAATATAATTATGGGAAAAACAATTTAAAAAAATTCTTTAAAAGACATTTTTGTCTTTAATAGTAATTTATTTGAGAAATTGAAAACAGTAGTAAGCTCTATATGTTAAAATAAGCAATAATAATTGTATATTTGCAAGCATACTCAGGTATACTAATGTCAATCACATAAGTATAACAATTTTGAGCAGATGATTCATATTCATAAAGAAATAGGTCATAAAGCAAAATGTATAAAGATAGCAGCATGGTTAGTGTGTGCAGGGATGGCGATGGGGGGGCACAATAACTAATGAATGTTTAATATTCCAAACTTCAGTATTATGTATTTTATATAATGTATATTAAGAAACACTTCAAGATGGTTTTAAATACTCTATTTGTTTCAAGTAAGTTTGGTTTTGTTTTTTGGTACCAGGGATTGAACCCAGGGGGTGCTTAACCATTGAGTCACATCCCCAGCCCTTTTATATTTTTTTTAGAAACAGGGTCTCTCTAATTTGCTGAGGCTGATTTTGAACTTACTATCCTCCTGCCTCAGCCTCCTGAGACACTGGGATTACAGTGGGATTGGTGATTGCTGAACACAAAATTGGTGCAGTAAGCTGGGTGGGGTCTGACAAAACCACAGCTACTGGTGAAGAGAGAGGGGTGGTATCCTGTTATCTGCCCCAGGTGCCATGTCGTCCAGTGGTTCAGGGTCTGGACATGCAGCTGGATATTTCATAAGGCAGAGGGCTGACCAGTGGGACACCTCCTGGCAGATGTGGATGGATTGGCTGCCTAGACTGGGGCAGAGGGAAAGGAATGTGCCCCGGAGGATCCCTGGTTGTTGGGTGCTTATGGGATGTCTCATCCTGGAGAAGCCTGAAAACTGAAGAGATTAGCACTCAGACAGACCCTGAGGCAGCAGAGCAGGAATGGGCAAGAGATGCTCAGCAGGTCGTGGAGGGCCTTGAGAAGAAACCAACATGGAAGGGGAATTAGTGACCCCAAGGACCACCATGCATAAAAGCCAGGAGAGGACCTGACATCTTGGATGTCTTGAGTAGCTGAGGATGAGGCACAATGTGTTGCTGTCCTGAAAGGAATCGTGCTGCTGAGCAGGTGGGCTCAGAATCCAGTGCCACGGCCACAGACTGCAGAGCCACGCGGCTGAAATCTACCTTACTCTGCTGGCTTCTAGTGCTCAGCCTCCTACCTGACCCAGGTGACTTGCCTACACCTCCTCTGTGCCCTCGCTGACCGAGGATGAGGCTGCCGCAGCCTTGCATGTGTGCAGTGGGATCCTGGGGAACTGTTGACGCTCGGTTGTCCAGATGCAATGTTGATGATTTCACAGAGCAGGGTGCTCATCCATGGTGTAACCAATTGCTTTTGCTCTTTTCTCCTGGAATTGCCCCTAGAGAAACACTGAAGAGCTTTACTGAAGTCTGGCAGCAGAACAAGGATAGAATTCCACAAAAATCTACTCCAGAGCTTGTTCCAAGGGCTGCCTCCTGGGGCCCCCACCTGGCAGACCATGTGGATCTGGCTGATGAAGCTGAAGACCCCTAAGTAAGTGGTTGAGGACCTTTCAGTGTCTGATAAATACCCTCGGTACTGGTGAAAGGGAAGCCCTTGCTGACCAGGAAGGAGCAGGTGCTAAGGGTAGAGGAGGAGGACTGGGAGACAAGCAGAGGTGGGGGCAGCCCTCGATCTCTCTGGCAGTCATCTTCCTAGGGGAGAGCATCAAGAACTCTGTGCCTAGGCCTCTTTAAACAGGCCTTTTTATAAGGCCCTTGGAGACCAGAGGTCGTACAGCTAGAGTGGACATGGGCCATGGAATTTCAACTCACGTTGCACTGCTGGACACTGAGGGTCAGATCTCTCCTGCAGTTCCTGGACCTGCAGAAAGGCAAGGATGTAGGTTGGTCTTAGGGGTAGTGTACTACAGGGATTTACCCTGTGATATGGTGCACAGTGCCTTGACGAGCAGACCACACAAAAGGCCTTGGACTGGACCATTTCGGAGATGCTACAAGCAAACTGAGAAGTGAACCCAGACAAAACGCAGGGACCAAATTAACAGGTGATCTTTTCAGGGTGTGCTTGGGCTGGAGATCAGTGCCAAATTCCAGATCCTGTCTGTCAAAAACAGTCGGCTTCAAACTGGCCAACTATGAAAGAGGAGGCCCAACATCTGACTGGACTTCTTGGGCATTAGAAGCAACGCATACGCCAGAATAGCCTGCTCTCCTTGGAAAAGCCGCTTTTGACCTATGATTGGGTCCTGGCAGAAATTGAGAGACTGACCCAGCATGCTGAAGTGGTGCTCCAACCAGAAATCCCCATCTTGTCCTGGGATAAGAGAAGTTTAGAGGCTTGAGTTGGGTCAGCCCAGCAGAGTAGCACCATCAGATGGAAGTGGTGTATCAAAAACCTGGCCTGATGAGAAAAGGACCTCCACAGGCAACAGGAAGAGGTGGCCAGCTACCCTGCAGTTGGGCCGTGCTTACCCCACCAGGACAGCTGCCAACCCCATAGCCAAGGGGGGCCATGATTACAGGATGCATGCTCTACACCTCTGCTGGTTCACACAGCTCAGCCCAGCTGAGCCTGGAGGGGTGAGATGAGCAGCAGCGGTCACCAAGCTGAGAGCAAGGGCATCATCACCATAGCAGAGGAGCTGCAGTGCCCAGGGCGTGGGGTTTGCTTGGCAGGGGTCCAGTCCCCAAATGGAGCCATGCTGCGTCTTTACTGACTCTCCAGCAGTAGCAATGGCCTGGTGAGTGGTCTGGGCCTTGGCAGCGGGACAACTGAGCAATCCAAGGCAGCTCTGCCTGGGGTGCCACAGTTTGGGGGACACTGGCACCTGCTGCGATCCATTTGGTGCCACCATGAGAAGGTCCTGCATGTCAGAGGACATCCATGGAATGAGACGGCTGGTTGACCACGCTTGCCCTGAGGAACTGGCCATGCTGACCTCAGGGAGTGCCAACTTTGCCTCTGTTGCTGCTGATGTGATTTGGGTTTATTAATGAGGCCACCATGGTGAGGCCACCTTGGTGAGGCCAACAGGAACCAGGAACCAAGAACTGTGTGAGTTTTGTCACCTTCAGGTTTGTGCACAAAAGAGCTGGAACACAATCCCCCAGAATCTGCCCCACAAGCTTGGCAGCTGGGCCATGTGGGACCTTTGCCCAGTTCCCAGGGATCTGGTGTGTCCTCACTGCTGTGGACACATGCTGCAGACAGCCTGCCTTTCCCAGTCCAGTGTCCTCCCTTGGCAAACATGGTGACCACACTGGAAGACAGATTGTCCATGTCTTCCCATGCCCTGATGTCATCCGAACAGGTCAAGGCCCAGCTTTGCCACTGAAGCCACGCAGCAATGGGCTCACTCAGATGGCATCTGTGTGTCCTGCCACCCACAGACAGCAAGCTCAGGGAAAAGCTTACATGAGTGGTCCAGACAGCCTTGCAGAAGGGGCACCAGGAAGGAGCCTTGCCATGATGGACTGTGGGACTGCCTAGGACCCTGGAGACTCTGAATCCTCAGTGCAGCACAGAGAACTCGGCTCTGGGTGCTCCACAGAGCAGATGGAGACAGGCGAGGAGGAGCCCTGAGGCTGTGGGTTCAGGAGGAAGACAGGAGGGTGCAAAAGGGAGCCCTGCAGGCTGGGGCCTGGGCAGCCAGTGCTGCTGGCAGTCCTCTTACCAGTCTCTTTCCCCACGGAACCTTATATGTGGTTCCCAGGATGGTGGGAGCGAGGTCTGCATGGGGGACGCATGTATTGGAAGATTCCAGCCTTGAAGTCCTGATCCCACAGGGCACTGTGGCCCAGTGAACAGGACCTGCTGGTCCCATGGGCTCAGTCATTGACCTGATTGGGTGACATGTGGCCCTGGAGTGTCCCCTTGAGTACACCCTTAGCAGTGATTTCCCCTGTAGGACCCTCTGACCATGCTGGGAGAAGCCTGAGTCAGGGACCTCAGGATGGAGGAGCAGACCAGGCCTCCACACCCATCGGCCCACTCCTGTCTGACAGGAAGGAGCACCTGAGACCCAGCAGAGCAGGGAGGGGACACTGACCTGCCAATCTCTTCTTCCTGCAGGGTCAGGCTTCAAAGGTCTGGAAGCACAAGACCCTCCTGAGGCTTCCGAGGTGGCCAGGGTGGAAAACCCGACATGTAGTTAGACTTGCATTCTGGATCTTTTCCTGCTGCTCACCAGGTGACCCCTTCTCCTGCCAGAGATCAGGGACACTGGCATTTTCATGCCTCAGTGTGAACCAACCAGGTCTTGGTTTACCAGGCGAGGCCCACATGGGAGGGAGCTAGGGTGCCCTGATCAACTCAGCAGGTTCAAGGTTACAGAACCATGGTGCCAGCCGCTCTGACCACTTGGGGGAGGGGTGGCCCACAGATGACCCGGATGCTTCCCCTTCTTGCCCCTGCAGTTCTAGGCCCTGCACCAATCGCGGGGAAGGCAGTGTCCCAAGGCAGGGAGGACCCGCCTCTCTAGCCAAGCGGAGGCCCTTTGAAGCTCTTGCCAGCGGCTCCCGTTGCCCCTGAGGCATGTAAGGTGAGGCAGGCTGCCTTCTGCGGCCCTCCACTGTGGTGCAGGTGGGGTGTGGGGGTCCTGGCTCTTTCCTGAGCCTTCCAGATGAATTGTGGGCTCCTGTGGTCCCTCCTTGCCCATCTGTGAGTGATAAACCAGCTTGACTCACCTGGCGTCTCACCCGTCTCACCCGGGTGAGCTGCTGTCTCACCCGATGCAGGCGACAGGTCACCCTGCAGCCAGGATGCAGAGGGCAGTCCCGCCCTGACTCCTGGGTGCCTGAGTTCCACCTGCCCCTGCCCAGTGACCCCTTCCTTCAGTCCAGGTGTATTCTTTGATCTTCAGGTTACTCATCTTCTTGGGTTTAAACCTCTTGCAACTCTTTCCATGGCACTGCTGCCACCACACTATTCCCTCCTCCTCAGCTCCTTCCTGTGAGGTCAACCCCATCCTTTAAAGGAGGCGGCTTCTCCAGTATCAGATTTTGCCCTGTGTTTCTTCTCAAGCTCTCACGTGGTACCTTGGCACAGTCCCAGTTCGTTCTCATGCATGTTTTCATATGTACACTGCAGAACCCGTCTGAGTCTACCTGTGTGCCTGCTGGAGGAGCAGCGTGGTTTCCTTGAGTAACCATGCATCTTAAACTTAGCAAAGTTGACGGTCAGTGCTGAACACCCCCACCCCACCACAAAACTTTGGAAAAAAACCCTGCCCTCTCTTTATTGTTCTACATTGCTGTGTGAAAAGTCAACCAAAACCATAACTCACTGCGATAGCATTCATTTTACACCCACATCTGCAGGTGGGGTCAGGTCAGCCTGTCTTCTCTCTACATGGGACAGTTGGGTGAGCTCAGCTGGAGGGTCTACTCTTAAGATGGCTCACTTGTGTGGCTGGAAAATCGGAGCTGGTTTTCAGCTGGTAACTTAGCCAGTACCACACGGCACTGGTTCTTTTCAGCAAAGGCTGATGACTTGAAAGGACAGAATCTTGGTTGCTTCATTGGGTTTATTTGGGTCGTTTATCAGCAAAGGGTCAGCAGGAGGCATGCAGTTCCCGCAGAAGCACACACTGACTCCTGAAGAGGGTCTCTGGCCCTCAGGCTGCTGACTCTCAGCTGTGTTATTAGGGCGGCACCCGCCCAGGGTGACGGTGACGGGGGCTGGGTCCAGTGGCACTGTGAAGTGCCAGGAACCCCTGCCTTGCCGGGCTGTATTCCTGAGAGGGGAGCCCCAGTCTGTCCTGGCGTGAAGAGGCCCGGAGTGTTTGCCACCTGTGTGGGACAGAGGGGTGACCACGGATTTGTCACTGGTACATAAGGTTGTAAGCAATGTTACAAAAAGTAGTTCAAAGAGAAAGAAAATGAGGTAGGTCAAAAGCCTAGATCTATACAGACTAAAGAAGAGCATTAGAGAAGGAATGAATGATGGCAAAAGATCTTCTCTGTATCTTATACTCAATCTAGTGGATAACAGTTTGTTTAGAATTAAGAAAGGCAACAGTGCATTCTGTGGCTGAGATGGCTGCCCAGGAAAAGGAAGGGCAGCAGAGCAAGGGGGAATGGGGCAGTGAGGTGTGCACCACTGTGAAGTGGCCCCGTGGCCCCCAGAGCTTAGGGTCCCATCCCCGTCCAGTTTCTGTTATCACAACAAGGTGACAGGCCGAGGACTCCATCACAGAAAGAAGTGCGTTTGGCTGGCAGTCCTGGACATGCTGGGAAGTCCTGGCATGGCTCTGCGTCTGGTGAGACCGACCTTCCTGCTGTGCAGCAGAGGACATCCCAGGGTGAACCCCTGAGCTCAGCAGTGCAGGCCCCTCCTGTCACACGGTGCAGTGCCACCTCTAACCCACCTCCAAACACCACTGAGCATGAATTTGTTTCATGAAATTAGTTAGAGACATGAAGCGGTTTCTAACACATGAACTTTTGCGGGATACATTCAAGAGACAGCAATTGGCTGTGACTGTATATGGTGGACTCTAGGATGACTACACACACTCACATACACACACACACTCACATACACACACACTCACATACACACACACACAAAGGACGTATGACTGATATGCTAAGATAGGAGAAAAATGGGATTACATACATGATCGCTTAAAAGCAGAGGAGCAGAAAAAAGTGAGACCCAACAGGAAAAAGAACAAAGGCAATGGATTGAAAAAAGATAAAGATGGTAGCTGTTCATCCAATGATCAATCCTTCTTAAACATCAGTGGCCTAAAGACACCAATTAAGGGTCAGAGGCTGGGCCGGGGATGTAGCTCAGTGGTAGAGCATTTGCCTAGCATGTGAGGCCCTGGGCTTGATCTTCAGACCCCCTCCCCTCCACAAGTCAGAGGTTTTTAACCATATGGGTTAAAAAGTAAATAAGACCCAACTCTGCAGCCTGTGCAGGTAAAGTTAAAGACATGGAGAAGCTTGCACAGTGCTAGCAGTAGCCCCGGCCAAAGCACAGTGGAGTCCATAGAGACTTTAAAGCAAGAGCGATGATCAGGGGCAAGGCGCCACACAATGATGAGCAGCAGTTCCCACAGAAGACCTAATAACCAGCAGAGAGTGGGTCTCTGCTGGGCAGGATCACAGGCTCCCAAGGTAGGAGTCTGAACCACCAAGGCTGAAGCTCTAGCCCCAGGACAGCAGGGTGGAGCCACTGGCCACCTCTTTACAGAGGCCATTGAGCCAGAATGAGGTTGTTAGAGTGAACCCTAATCCAAAGGTGGTGTCCTTCCAGAGGGAATGCCTGCAATGCAGGGGAGACACCATCTGCAAGCCAGGGAGGCCTGAGGGAGCAGATCCGGGCTTCCCAGCGGCTGGATTTGTAGTGTCCAAACTGTGCTGGCAAAATAATATTGTTGTTTCTGTGACTGCAAATAAAATTCCAAGGAACACGAAACACTATATTGTCTTTGCAGGTCATTTCTGTAGTCCATGACAAAACAGGTTTTTTAGAAGGAAGTAAGAACATTTTTGCTCCCTCCTCTGTGAATCCATGCAAAATAAACAAGGGGACCCAGCAGTATCTTGACCTTCATGGCCTTTTCAGACACCTTTTCTCCTGTATCTTGATTTATTGTGGGACATTTTTTACACTTCAGGGCAATTAATCATAGCGCTATTCTGAAAGGATGAAAGGGGTAGTTTTCTTTGAAAAAATTTGAGCAAGGTGAATTTTACAAGGGAAAGTAAGAGGAGAACCCAGTGACTGGGTGACCTAAAGGTCAAACATGAGAAGGAATGAATCTGAACGTTGTTCCTCTAGAGATGAACCCTTTTAAGACACCATGGGACACCCTGACCAGCAGAAGGGCACCAGCGACTCTACATGATTCAAAGGGAGGCAGTGGGGCCTTAAAACTTGATTCCTCTCCAGCCACAGCTGACACCTGTGTTAGTTTGCTCAGACCACCCTACCAAAATACCCTGGGGACCTACTTTCTCACTGTTTTGGAGATTAAGGTTTGGTTCTCAGTTACAGATGGCCACCTTTGTGCAGGGTCCTCCTAAGGATTGTCCTCTCAGTGCCCACCTAGCAAGTCTCTGCCCGACTCCCAGATGAGGTCCTATCACAGGGATGCCTGTCCCTGTCTCTTCTTCTGAGGACACCAGTCCTACTGGTCAGCATCATCCCAGACCTCACTAACCTTAATCACCTTAAAGGTCCTGTTTCCAAATGCAGTCACCTCCAGGTTTGGAACATTGGCCTATGAATTTCAGTGGACATGATTCAGTCCACGACAACACCCGTTCCAAAGTTTACTCGGCCTTAAAAGAGGCCAAGGGACACAACGTGGACAGTCCTCCGGCCATGGCACAGCTTCTGGATGCTGGGCGGAGGAAAGCTTCGCCAGGGACTTCCTGTGTCCCCTGGACGCTGTGGCTGCTTCCCGGTTCCACCTTCTGATGGCTGGGCCAGCCTCAATCCTAGTAGTCTCCTGTCATCTCCGTGCAGACCAAAAACTGTCCTTAACCAACCTCCTCCGGTTCCCATCCTGCGGAACTTCGCGGAGGGGAGGAGGGTTTCAATCGGGACTGCAGAACCAGCAGTGAACAGAACGCCTCTTTCCACAGATAAGATACAGTCAGCGGCGCGCTGGGCAGCACTGCAGCCTCTGCGACCTGCAGCCTCCGCGGCCCGCAGCCTCCGCGCGCGCTGCTCTGTTCACACCTTAGAATCCGAGAGCCGGGATACAGCGCCTGAGCCGAACCGCCGGGGTGCAGTCGGCACCAGGCTGCTTGCCCGCGTGGTCCCCAGCTCTGACCATTGGAGGGAGGCTCCACGCACCCCCGCAGCGCGGAGGAAATCACCCAGGCCTAGGAGTCACCCTGCCCTCCTATGAAGCAACCCAAACTGATTCGTCGCTTTGTGACCTGCGGTTCCGCATGTGAACGCGAGGAAGGGACATGAGAAGCAGGGCAGGAGGAACATCCATAGGTCAATTTGGGGGCACTTCCTGGGCATCTTTCCTGCAGGTGGGATGGGAATGCGGAGCCCTGCTTCAATTGCAGACCCGAGAAGCTGCTGATTCCCTCTACCCCACTCCTCACAGCCAGAAACCACTCATCTTCTTGACTCTGTCTTCAGGATGAGTGTCCTGGGTCACAAGATTTCCTTCTCAGTCCTGTTCAGACTTGTTTCCTGTAACTACCAGCTCTCCTGAAGTCATTTCTCTAAAATTCTCCCTTCATCTCTTCTCCAAAGCATCAGCTCCTTTACCTTTGGGAAATGAAGTAGAGGCTGATAAACTCCACGGTCGGGGAAGGACCGCAGGTGTTCCCTTCCTGCCCTCCCTTTGGCACAAGCAAAGCCACAGTTAACTGAGGCGAGGTCTGCTGCATATCCACCTAGGTCTCCATCTCCTCTTCACCTCCTCACAGGTTTTCCAGGAAGAGAGGAGACCCTGGCATCACAACCTACTCCCTCCAGGAGGAAAGAGGAAAAGCCCTGAAGGAGCGGGAGGAGAGAGGGATCCTGGCTTTGGGGGACAGAACAGTGCCTCCACCCAGATCTGGTCTGATGGAAGCTGGGTGCAGGCAGCCGGTGGGCCACCTCCCAATCCACCCCAGGCCTCTGCGAGGGCAGTGAGAGGTCTCAGAGAATGAGTGAAACGTCCACCAGGAGGCGATGCATCAGCCCCGCGGGGCGGGTGGCAGTTCACTGTGACGAACTCCAGTGCTAACCTGGGCCTTGTCCTGGTGGGACCCGGTTCAGTTCTGCTCAGGATCCATCTTGTCCACATGCATCTTCCACCGGTTTCCTGTTCCCTAACAGCTCCCTAACCCCAGTGTATCTGCCTCAGAGTCTCCCCCTGGGTTTTGTTTTGTTTTGTTTTTGAAAAAGAAAATTTAAATGGGATTTCTGGAGAGTAATGGCCACCAACTCTATGCCTGTCCTGGGATTGGAAAAATAAGACTTTAATGAAGATGAGGAAGTCTGGACGGAGGACCGTCCACGTTGTGTCTGGTGGAAGGGACTGTGCCAAGGTGCAGTTCTGGGACGCCCACAGTCAGGAGGGAGGAAGCTGTCCACTGGAGACCTCAGGAAAGGGCACGACTCAGGCCCCCAGGAAGCTGCAAATGCATTCGGTCACGAAGCACAAAGGCTATTATTTTGTGAAATATTTTTCTTGGGACAGGAAAAGACTGGTTAAGACACTTCCTCCTTAAAGACAGTAAGTTTGACAGCGTGCTGTCCTCAGTTCTAAGAAACGGCTGCTGAATGCTTTGCTCAACTTGTTCTGGAGTTTCCTCTGGCTTCAAAACTGCGCTGGGAAGCAAAAATGTCTGTTTGAAGCGTCTTCGGCAGATTGGGAGAGCGTGCTTTGGGGTGGGGGCGGGGCTAGGCTGCTGGGGTCGCCTTGTCCTCGAGGGATGGAACAGGAGGGGTCAAGATAGGAGAAAGAAAAAAGAAACGGAAGGGGAAAAAGGAAATGCCAAGCATCTGTGACAGAATGGATGATCAATCCCAGGAAGAAGACAATGAGTTATCACTACCTTCCACCAGCAGAGTGGCGCAGCGGAAGCGTGCTGGGCCCATAACCCAGAGGTCGATGGATCGAAACCATCCTCTGCTAAGTTCTTTTAAGAATTGCACCAACTTTCAGAATGTGCAGGATAAAGGCCTTCAAGAAAACGTACTTGCTCTGTTAAATAGATGGTGTCATTGTGGCTGTCCTGTAAGGAATGTGTGGTGTTTTTCTTACCCCTTGTTCAAATATTTGCATAGCTCCCTTTTCACTCTTCGAAGAGAGGCAATCTTGCTTGGGCAGAGAAAGTGACACTTTCACATTTACTTTCCACAGGTTAATCTTCTCTTTACCTCCTTGTTCCCCAGGGTCTGAAAATGTCTAATACCCTAGGGGATGAAATCCTCTGGGGAAGCAAAATGTATTAAAAGTTAAGGTAATTAAAAGATTTTCCATTATCATATGTATGCATACAGGGAAACATAAATTAAAAATGGATACAAGGATGCACAGAAAGTTAATACTTCATTTCAGTAGGCAAAACTGATTTTAATATATATTGTGATAGCACATCTAACTTTGCCCTTGGAGGAAAACAAAAATGGACATTTCTCACTTAACTTTGTGAGAAATCAAGTTCCAGATAGAGTAGTGACTTAAATACAAGATATAAAATAGCAAAACATAGAACTGAAATTGAGAACTCAAAAGGAAACATATTGATTTGAAAACTGTTGTTAACAATATGTGAGCAATGAAGACTTAATAAAAATACTTAAATGAATTCCTATAAAATCAAAATATAAACTGTCTTAACTAAAATGCATACAATATCACAGAAGAACAAAAATCCACTTGAAACAGGAATGGAGGAGTCTGAGCATGAGCCAGTGGGGATGTGCTGTTCTCTCACTTCATGTTTTCCACCAAAAGCAGTGCCCTTGAGCTGTTTTGACCCTTGAGACTTTTTACAAATTGTCACCATATCCTTTGTGCTTTCACTCATTGTTTCCCACTGGTCTTCTGAAATGTTTCTTCATAAATTTAAATCACTTTGAGAATGGAATTGCCAGCATGTGGTGAAATTTGAACATTAGAAGAGTGAACTTTCAGTGAGTTTTGTCCATTGTAACCTAAAAACTAACAATTTGACATGAACTAGAATTATTTTTTAATTAATTTTTTATTTGTTCTAATTGGTTGTACATGACAGTAGAATGCATTTTGACACTTTGTACACAAATGGAGCACAACTTCTTTTGCTCTGGCTGTACGTGTGCTGAGTCACACCAGTAGTGTAGTCATACATGTACATGGGGTAATAATATCTGTCTCATTCTACTGTCTTTCCCATCCCCACTGATCCACCCCTCCCCTCACTCCCCTCTGCACAATCCCAAGTTCCTTCATTCTTCCCTGCCCCATCCCCCCACTATGCACCAGCATCCAGTTATCAGAGAAAACATTCTGCCTTTGGCTTTTGGTATTGGCTTATTTCACTGAGCATGATATTCTCTAGTTCCATCCATTTACCTGAAAATGCCATAATGTCATTCTTCTGAGTAATATTCCACTGTGTGTACGTACCATATTTTCTTTATCCATTCATCTGTTGAAGGGCATCTAGGTTTTCTGTAGTTTAGCTATTGTGAATTGAGCTGCTATAAACATCGATGTGGCTGCGTCCCTGATTTTAAGTCCTTTGGATATAGGCCAAGGACTGGGATAACTGGGTCAAATGGTGGTTCCATTCCAAGTTTTCTGAGGAATCTCCATACTGCTTTCCAGTGATTGCACCAATTTGCAGTTCCACCAGCAATGTATGAGTGTACTTTTCCCGCCACATCCTTACCATCACTTATTATTGCTTGTATTCTTGATAATTGCCATTCTAATTGAAGTGAGATGAAATCTTAGAGTAGTTTTGATTTGTGTTTCTTTAATTGCAAGAGATGATGAACATTTTTTCGCATGTTTGTCAATCAATTGTATCTCTTCTGTGAAGTGTCTGCTTTGTTCTTTAGCCCATGTATTGATTGGATTATTTGTTTCTTTGGTGTTAAGTTTTTTGGAGATTAGTGCTCTATCTGAGGTGCATGTGGTAAAAATTTTCTCCCACTCTGTAGGCTTCACATTATTGATTGTTTCCTTTGCTGAGACGATTTTTAGTTTGAATCCATCCCATTTATTGATTCTTAATTTTCTTTCTTGAGTTTTAGAAGTCATGTTAAGGAAGACAGGTCCTAAGCCAACATGATGAAGATTTGGGCCTACGTTTTTTTCTATTAGGCACAGGGTGTCTGGTCTAATGCCTATGTCTTTGATTCACTTTGAATTGATTTTTGTGCAGGGTGAAAGATAGAGGTTCAATTTCATTTTGTTACCTAGGGATTTCCAATTTTCCCAGCACATTTGTTGAATAGGCTATCTTTTTTCCAATGTATGTTTTTGGTGCCTTTGTCTAGTATGAGATAAACATATTTATGTGGGTTTGTCTCTGTGTCTTCTATTTTGCACCATTGGTCTACATGTCTATTTTGGTGCCAGTACCAGGCCATTTTTCTTACTTTAGCCCTGTAGCATAGTTTAAGGTCTGGTATCGTGATGCCTCCTGCTTTACTCTTCTTGCTAAGGATTGCTCTGGCTATTCTGGGTCTCTTATTTTTTCCAAATGAATTTCATGATTGCTTTTTCTAGTTCTATGAAGAATGTCATTGGGATTTTAATAGGAATTGCATTAAATCTGTACAATGCTTTTGGTAGTATGGCCATTTTGACAGTATTAATTCTGCCTATGGGGGATCTTTCAATCTTCTAAGGTCTTCTTCAATTTCTTTCTGTAGTGTTCTGTAGTTTTCATTGTAGAGGTCTTTCACCTCTTTTATTAGACTGATTCCCAAGTATTTTACTTTTGGGGGGCTATTGTGAATGGGGTAGTTTTCCTAATATCTTTGCAATGGATTCATCCCTTATGTACAGAAATGCATTTGATTTATGGGCACTGATTTTATATCCTCTACTTTGTTGAATTCATTTATTATGAACTAGAATTATTTAAAAATGTACTTCTGGAGTGTTTATTTAGCAGTTTAAAAATATTCATGAATCCCTTTTCTCTCTTTTGATTCCAGATCTGCCACAGAATTTTGTCTCCATCTATTACATGTTTCTGCTTAAAATCAATGACTGGTTACCTTTTAAACCTCTCTGAAACAGAAAAATATGGAAAAAAGAAGACATTATTTTTGGTTATTACCAATATTTCCTGTATTTTGAGTTTTTTTTTTTTTCTGATTGGTCTTTGAATTTAGTAGTAGGATGCAATCATCAAAACACGAATATGTAATTTTTGAAAAGCTCACTGTATATAAAAAATAAACTGGAGGGACAGGTACCTCGTCCCCATTTATCTCATGTGTTTTCAGACAAAACTTCTCTGTGTTGGAACGAAATCTGCAGAAACAGCAAGATGGTCAGTAGTTTGAGAAAACCGACATGAAAAGTATAAGATAGGTCCCACCGAGATTTGAACTCGGATCGCTGGATTCAGAGTCCAGAGTGCTGACCATTACACCATGGGGCCCCTTACAGCAAGCTTCCTAAGCTCTTTACTCACACTCTACAAGACGCTCCCCGTGGCGTTCCGGCCTCTCCTGGCCTCTCCCGAGCCTCTAGTCCCGGCCTCTTCTTCTTGGGCCCTGCAACGCGGTGGTCCGACCCGCGAACGCAGCTTAGCCGTTCCAGCGCAGGACCAGCCACGGACACTCCCGCAAGCCGGCATCGCGTCCCGCACGAGTCTGACTGGGGCGGGACCTGCCTCCTTCCCCACGTCCCGCCCCGCCACCTGGGCCTTCCCTCCCGAGGGGCTACGGAGCTCGGCGTCCGGTGTCCCTTTCTTCCACGGAGCAAGAGTGAGGTCGTTGCACGAAGCAGCCCTGGTCGTTTGCGAGGGTCTGTGACAAGCACTTAAGGCGAAGGCTGCAGTGCGCGGGGAGCTGGGACCGTCGGCTGTTTTGCAGGTGGGGGGCCGTGGGAGACCCCAGACCCTCCACTTCGCTTTACTCTCAGCTCTGACTGATTTCACGAAGACCCGGTTCTCTCGGGTGGTATCCGGCGCTCCTGAGGACGAATATGGAAAGCTTGCGCCACAGTCGCGGGGAGGACGCTGGAGACCGACGCTGGCAGCGGAGGAGGCGCCCTCCAGCGGGTGAGCGGCGCAGCTCCCAGGGGATTGCTCACTGATGGGTTCAAACCTGCTGGCCTTGGAGGTGACGGAAAACCAGGGCCCAGGGCCGGGGCTGGAGGAGAGGCGGCCCATCCAGTTCCCGGCGCCGTCCTCTCTCCGTCCCTGCTTCCCGGCGGCCAGGGGCTAAGCATCCCTCCTCTGCCACGCCCTTCTGTCCTGAGGGTCTGCCTCCCTTCACGCCCAGAGCATTGGAGCCAGCCAGCCGAGCACGGAAGGCTCTGAACCCGGAGGTATTCGTCACAGCCACGAGGAGCTAACACGCACCCCCACAAATAACAGGCTTCTTGCCAGCGTCCCTTGCAGTGGAATTTTTCTAGTGGCTGTCACAGGACAAAGCCTTTAAATTAGGTCTTTTTTGAACAGTTGACTCTTCCTCAGGCCTAGAAAAGACCTAGAATGATGAAGGACAATTCTTTGCACAGAGAGGGTAACCCCTCAGGAGAGAGAGTCAAAATATTCCACCGGAAGATTCCAAATGGCCAAATCTGGTGGGAAAGTCTTACGCTGGGGATGATTTTGAACTGCACGGGAACAGCTAAGGGCTTCTTGTCCCTGAGCATACCCACCCAAATGGGAATACGTTGATTTGCTCCCGTTTTCCAATGCTGAAGGGGAAAGTAGTTCTGATGACCTGTCCCCTTGGGGCTCTTGAGTGGCTAGCAAGTGCTCCCCATGCCGAGCAGAGCCTCCGCAGCAGCTCTGGAGTCAAAAGAGAGTTCATTTGGTCTCTCTGGGGTCAGAGCCTGCACGGCTGTCAGACTGTCCTGCAGGCCAGCTGGGATGGAGCATCAGGGGAAGCCCTGTTGACCAGGGAAGGGGCGGCGCTGTTGTCAAGGAAGGAGACAGGTGCCTTCAGCTAGATCCTTGCCTACTGTGCAGTGATAAAAATCTCCAGTTTGATTTTCAGCTGTAGTAAGTGCCTTCCAGGGTCCAGACCCAGAACAGGAGCTGGGCTTCCTATAACCAACAGGTAATCAAAATCAGACAGAGTCTTCCAGGGCCACCATCCAAAACAAGGCTTTTCCCCCAGGTGAATTCTCTTACGAAGTGTGCAGAGCATAGTGCTCCAGTCACATACTTCCCTTCCTGCCTTTGCCTACTGACTGAGTGGCCTCATAAGACAGCCACAGTGGAAAAGCATTTCCATGGATCCTCTGCTGCCTCTGTCTTGGGCAAAGACTTGTTCTTTGTCTGGATGCAGAATTTGGATCAGTTAAGGACAATGAGTGAAATCTGGGAAGAGGCAGAGGAGAACAATTTGGATTCAAACATGGGTCTGAGCTACCCTTGCATCTAGGATGATCCAACCAGATTAGATGAGAGCATGTGCACTCTGGAAGTGGAACTGAATTCCTAACATGAGCCAGGAATGGTGGGACTGAGAACTGAAAAGTGAGTAAGACATACAGGGCCCCCTGCTGGGAGAATTGCTGTCTAGATAGGAGGCACATTTGTTCAACAAGAAGATGTGGTATAGGAAGGGGATTTCAGGGTGCTGAGGAAACAGATGGGCTACCTGAACCCAAATAAAGGGACTTCAGCAGAGGCCCCAGGAGTAAGGTCTGGGAGGTCCAAATTAGTGTATAATGAAGAATTATTGATCTGTATCTCCTGAGGGTGAAGGGGAGGAAAAAATGTTTTGCAGGCAAAAATCAGGAAGAGGAAAAAGTTTACCTGTGTTCAGGCTGGTGACAAGAAGCTAACTTTGGGCTTTGTGTGTGACAGGAATGGTGGCAAATGAGGTTGCAGGCTAGGGCAACAGTCCTTCACGCGCAAGAGCAGCCTCAAGCAGGCAAAGGACTGGACTGACTCTCCAGGGCTGTGCACTTCAAACTGCTAAGTGCCACTCAGTGCAAGGGAGAGGCTTCACCAAGAGCAGTTCAAAGGGAGCATCCAAGGGACTTGCAGCTATGACGATTTCTGCTCCCACCTGTGGGCTTGACTCTTAGGGCTGCCTTCCTGGGAAAAGTGAAGCCCGGAGGCAGGGCAGCACAGGTCCAGGTTCATTGCCCTCATTTTTTCAATTTAGATGCCGTTTTCCCGTCTTAGAGCCAGTGAGCGTTCTTTTAAAAACGGGCACTTCTCCTTTATGCACACATTCCTTTCTAGGAATCAAGCCAAAGGGAGACACTGAAGGCATAGCCACTCACCACTGCCATGAGGTTGCTGATTCAGCGCTGGGGCTGTTCCCTGAGGTGTTGATTTCTGCATATGGGCTTGCTTGCACGGGTGGGCTCACACTTCTGAGGATTGAGAATATTGCTGCTGTTAGGGCATACGGTGGGTGGGCTGGATGACAGGTGGCACGTAGGTCTGAAAGAATAAGATTTGGGTTTGAGGTGACAATGGATTTCAAAGGGCAAACATATGGTAGATAGGCTGCATCACAGGTGACACGTGGGTTGCAAGTGAAGGTGAGAAAAAGCAAACAGGTCCCACCGAGATTTGAACTCGGATCGCTGGATTCAAAGTCCAGAGTGCTAACCATTACACCATGGGGCCAACAAACAAGGACCTTTAACAAGGTTTTCTTGTGACAAAAATTAATCCCTGCGCCACAACTAACCCCTGAATTTTAGGACGGTCCGTTGCAAAGCGAACCCGCCGCCCCCTAGCGGAGCACTTGAGAAGCGTGCGGCTGTTTCGCAGGTCGGGGTCCCGCGGGAGATGTGGGAGGGCCTGCCGGCCAGGATGGCCCCCACCCGGGACTGACCTCGGGGCCACACGGCTTGGGCAGAACGAGCCTGAGTACCCGGGGCTCCCGGGCCTTTGCGCACAGTGCATTGCCCGCTGCCGGGCTCGCCTGGACCCTCCAGAGTCACCCCCGGCGATGGGCAGCGCCGGGCAGGACCTGGTCGGGAGCTTCGCTTTGTCTTTAGAGGGGAGCACGCCGCTCCCCGCGGTCGTGGGGACCCAGGCCTGGCCAGCCCGGGACCGCGAGTCTCGGCGGGCCACCTCGCCGCTGGAAAGCGCCTACAGTCGGCACCCCTGCGTGGCGACCTCGGCCGCAGACCTGGAAGGTGGCGTCCTGGTCGTGTCTCGGGGTTTAGGCCGGCCTAGGTGGCCAAGGACCAGAACCGCTCCCACTGAGCACTCCAGTGACGTCCGGGAGGACGGTCCCCAGCTTTCTGCTACGGCGACTAACTTCAGTGAACAGCAGTCTTCGAAGACTCCTTAAGGGACGATTTAAGAACTTGTTATGCGGCCTCAGAGCCCAGGGTTGTTCACAGCGTCGTTGACCTGGGGTGTGAGCGGGGTGAAATGGGGAAAGATGGATGGTTAGGGATGAGAAAACACCCCGAAGAACACTTGGCGCTTGGTCATCTTATCTGATTCATACCATTTCCTGGGGACACTGGGGTTTCCTTCTCCCACTCGCAGATGGCTGGGTAGGGTGGGTCTGCATAGCTCCGACTGCCCAGTGGTCACACGCCTCTGTGCGCTGGGCGCCCCTTTTGAGGCCTCAGATCCTCAGGTTCTTGCCTTATTTTTTATTTATTTATTTTTCTCATCAAGGAATGGTCACTGGAGAGGGGTCTGAAGAGGTCCCCAGAAGGAAAAGAGTCCTCAACTCAGTCCTGTTAGGTTCTTGAGTTCAAACCTGGGTGCATGAAAAGAGGCACAAAGATTTATTTAGGAAAGCAAGGGGATTTATTCAGGAAAGCAGCAACAGCGCGGATGCTCTCTCAAGGGAGAAGACACTTTGGGGTATTTGGCTCTTCTTTTAAAGGAGACTAAACAGCGAGCCTGAGAAGCTTGTGGGGTGACAGCCAGTGACCTCCATTTTCTTGACCCTGGAGCACACTCCGGCTCCTCACAGTGGTCTGGTCCTTTCAGGATCTCTGGGTTGACTTCCTCCAGTGGACAGATGATGTTTGGAATATACCCATGACACATCTCTAAGGTATTTTTTCCCTTGGCTTTTTTTAGTCCAAAGGGAATAGGTTATGTAAGCTAGCAATGCATGTGGATATTCACCGGCTGGACCCACAGAACTCTAAGATTTGAGGGCTTTTTATGAATTCAGGCCTGGGGAGCAAAGGTGAGGGTGGAGAGCTGCTCAGATTTCAAGTCACAGTTTCTTTTCCCTTTCTTGCTGGTCGTCTCTGTGCCTATTCTTATTTTTTTCTCTCCCTGACCTCAGAATCAGGCTAGATGGTTCTAGCTCCTCCTTCCTTTGAATGGGGAGAGCCAGGAAGATCTGTGGGCCACTGAATGGGAACTTAGACTCGTGCTTGGTCAGGCCTGCAGGTCTTCACACTCTTTTCCTTTCTTTCTGCAACACAGTTCTTACTAATGGCAAAATCATCCAAAATTCTGAGCCTATAAGCTTCTGTGCACACAGACAATGAAATTCCAGCTCTACGTACTTGAGAACTGACCTGTGCTAAGCTTTCCAAGATCCGAGTGCATCTTCTGAGGCCATCTCCCAGGGCTTCTGTGTTATAGGCCTCAAATGGAGTTCTTTCCTAGAACTTAAAGAAAGGATAGAACTTGGTTATAATATGAGCCAAAACACAATAAAATATTCTCTCAAATCTTTTCTAAGTCTCTAGTGTTTCTCACACCTTAGGAAATCATTATGTCAAATGTAAAAGATATTTAAAAAAGTGAAATGGCAATAATTTAATGACAAACATGAGCGTGAAGTCTGTAGCTGGCATGCTTAAAATCTAGAAAAAAATTCTAAGAAGTGAGGGAAATCAGAAGCGTGGCGAGTGCCAGTGAGAAAAGTCACAATACCACCCTGGAATTGTGAAAATGCTGCTTACTGATGGGCCTACTTCATTTACTTTGACCTTTTTTTTTCTTTTCTCCTCACTAAAACACTTTTGATGGATAACCGTGGTCAGTGCTTTGGCCAGGCACATCTATCACATAGCAATTTCTAAGTTCTGGTAAGTTTTCTGCTATGCACTGCTATGTCTTCCAAGTTTGGGCATCATAAGTGCATCCCAATAAGGTCCCTGCTTACAGTGGTCAATTATACCTTACTACACTGCTGATCAAACCGGCTAGGGGACAGAGGCCAGTGTGTGGGGCCTTGCTCACTGCGATCTGTGTGTGTTCCCCCAAATTCATGTGCCAGACACTTAATCCCAATGTCGAAACACTGGGGAGTGGGGCCTGTTGGGAGGTGTTAGGTCACGAGGCTCTGCCCTCATTGTCAAAATGCTCCATGGAGGCAGAGGTGGGTTACTTTTCGTCCTTGGGTTGCAGCCGGCAATGGGGACACAGAGGCCAAAGGGCCCCTCCCTGAGGACCCAGAGGTCAATGGGTCACCTTAGAAGCAGAGCCCAGGCCCTCACCAGATTCCAGACTTTTTGGGACCTTGATCTTGGAATTATGCCTCCAGAACTGGGAGAAAATAAATCTCTGTTCTTGATAAATGATCCAGTGTCATACAGTCTTATAGCAGTGCAAATGGACTGACATTGCTCAAGGTCACCCAGCCTCAAATCTCAGATTATCCCACTCTAGCTTATATCGTATAAATAAGTTCTGAGAGACTGAAGAGCAAATTCCCATAGGGGAATGTGAGGTTATAATATTTTAAAACATGAGAAAAAGCTTGCATGAAAGAATTTGGGGACTCGATCTACACTAAATATATGAAGACAACAAAACCCAAAGATTCTTGTATGGGTCTTGGTGCTTTCTATTCTCTTGGTATGAAATAACACCCTCTTCAGCTTTTTCCTGTTTATTCATGCAAAATGTGCATCCAGGACTACCCTGTCTTATCATATTTATGAATACAAGTTCAGGACCTGGCTTCAGAAATGAAGTTCTTAATTAACAAAATGATTAAAAGAAAATCAAAGGACATGTTCTCTCTCCCTTGAAGCTACAGAAGAATAATCTTGTAAATGTAGTCTCCCACACGTTTTGGATTTTTGTGCACTTTAATCCATTCAGGCTGTTATAACAAAATACCCCAAACTAGGGGGCTTGTAAATAACACAAACTTATTTGAATGATTCTAGAGGTAGGATTCCAAGACCACAGAACCAACACATTCAGTTTGCTGAGGGATGGTGCTTTGCTTAACGGAGGCATCTTGCACCTTCATGTTTCCTAAGAGCACCCTCTTTGTAAAGGGCACTAATACAGCACTCATGAGGGCACAGCTTCTCAGGGATACCACCTCCTAATAGCCCTGCATCAGGAACTGGCGTCAACGTGTAAGTTTTAGAGAGACATAAAAGTCCAGTCCATGTCAGTGCTCAAAACTGCACCAGGTCGTTTGTCCAAATTTATACAAACAGGGAGTCATCTGATTTGTACCAGGTCTCCTTAAATGTGCAAACACTAGACATTGCTGTATATCCCATAGATCTGTGTCTGTGTCGTTTGCAGTTCTGATCCATTCCCTTATTTGATCACAAGCTGCAAGGTAGCAATGTTGCATTTGACATCTCTCTTTTCAAGTGTTAATTATTACTTGTTAGATTTGTCTACGAGTTCCAACAGGGACTAATGGTTCTTTCTTCCACTTGCTCAGAGGAGCAAAGAAAACCCTGAGATTGCTAGATTATTGAATGAGTAGCCATGCAATGTAAATTGGTCGCTAGAATTGTGCATATTTCAGAATCTTGATGCTCTTCACAGTTCATATCCAGTTGTTTTTTCCTCATGTCCTGTCGTCACTTCAAGGCACCTTGAAGGAAGACCTTGGCATAGCTTTCAGCTACTGATGGCTTCCCCTTGGGCAGCTCCTTGCAGACTTCAGGCCCACCACACCACTTCTGATTCCTTTACTGGGATGCCTCTTTTCTTCATCACCTAGAAGCTGCCTTGCATTCCCTCTACCCACGACTAGCAACATTATTTATTCTGTGCCCCTTAGACTTTTCAAACGCACCTCTACAGGAACACTTATTAAATTGTCTTAAGGTGTGTTTTAGCATATTTGAGTGAAGGAATTTTTTATACTATTTATGAATGAACAATGCATATATATGATTCAAAATCCAAGCACCATAAAAAGATTATAATGAAAAGATTCTTCATCTATCTAATTTGCTTTCTTCATATGCAACCACAATTATCAGTTTATCTAGTATTCCCTCAGAGATATTATACATTTTTATAAACACCCACATGCATGCACATACCCACCACACACACACATGTACACACACACATGCTCTTGTGCACACAAACCACACACACGCACACCCACCCACCACCACACATGCATGCACTTCTACTGCACTATCCTGTACCTTGCTTTTTGTACTTGACAGTGAATCTTGGTGATCACAACCACAGTGCCTGGAGAGACTGTATAGCATACAGTGGCTGTAAATGTGGACTCTGAAGCCAGAGTCTGGCTTTGAACATGTTGTGTCACTACTTCTGAGCTATGCAACCTCAGGCAGTTTGTGTAATCTCTCTGAATCCTCACTTTATGATCTGTAAAAGTTATAATAGTATTTAATCTTATGAGGTTGCTATGAAAAATTAAACTAAAGAACTTTTTAGGACATTATCTGGCAAGTAATGAATAATTATTAAGAAAAAGAGTCTTCTTATTTGTTTCTCCACCAAATAGAATGCTGTGCTGAAATTTATTACTGACCATTCAGATTGCTTCTGTCTTTTGTACTTAAAACTCTGCTGCTGAAAAATCCTGTATATATGTCATTTTGCACATTTTCAGAAATAGTAATTTCATACAAGTAGACTTTCTGGGTGTAAAGATATAAGAACTTTTAATTCTGACAAATTCTTACCAAATTCTTCTCCTGAAAGTTCTACCAGTTTGCAGGATCACCAGCATTGATTAAGAATTAAGGTCTGGTAGACTTATTCAGGATTTTCCATTCCTATCCCAGAAGACAATGACTGAATTAGGGTGAATAGTAGATAGCGAATAAAATGTTAGTTACTGGATGGTAAATGGTTTAGGAAATACAGCTGGAATTCAGTGGTATTGATAATGGAGAAGAGATCACACCTGGGACAAGTTCTTAACAGAGATTGCCTGTGGTCTCTGCTCTTGTGCTCTTGCATGAGAGGATTTTAAGCAAGACGTGAGACTTAGTGAAAGTACAGTGGAGTTTATTAGAAGAGAAAGTAGAAGGGGAAAGCACCCTCAAGAGAGAGAGTGGGCTTTCTCAGGAGGAGGGTAACAATTCACTTCTTTGTGTCCCATCAAGGAGGAAGACTGTGAGACGGTCCTGCCCTCATATCACCTGTGGCTCTGGATTCACAGATACATTAGCTAAGAATCTGAGGGCAGCTCTTGGCCATCTTGGCCTGGCTGACAGGTCCTAATTAGAACTGGTTTTACAGAGTTTATGGTGGTGGGCTCTAGTCTCAATCATCCTGCTTCCCTATGTCTGGGGATCCCTGGTCTGGGTTGTTTGTGTAGTGTCTTGTTTAAGACATCTTAGCCATCAGGCCCTTCTGAGCAAATACATCCTTGTCCTCTTCTGAATTTATCTTTCTTCTATTCTAAGAGAAGCGCTTTATATGGCTGAGACCACAAGGGTCCTGAAGTAGCTGTCCTGCCAGCTACCTCCCTGCCAAGGAGGCAGAGCCGTTGATTAATTCATGTGCTCTGTACTTCTTAAAGGACTGACCCACTGCTGTGTCTTACTGCTACCTAACAGTACCAAGAAAAACATTTAGAAATATACTTTAGTATCTGGTTTGCTAGTGAAGTCATTAAAAGGAGTTAAGATGTTAACTTTTACTGATCACTTTGGGCTGGTCTATTAGAGAGATTTTGCTTAGAATCAGAAAAGGGTGATTAAAAGGCCTCCCTGAAGCTCTGTTAATGCAACAGGATGGCAAGTCATTACTAGAAACTTGGTCAGAGCTTGTTGATTTACTGGTTGTCCTGTAGAAAAATGCTTTATTATTGTAATAGTGTCTTCACATACATAATTCTTCACATACATGACTCTGATATATATGCAAAGTTCAAGAGAAAACGGGAACAGGAGTACCAAGTGATAACAGATGGTGAATCACCTTTAAACTTGTCCCTGAAATCTTCAGGTTATTCACAGAGGAAAGAAAACCCAGAAATTATGCAACTTGCCAGAAGAGAGAGGCAGAACTGGCCTAAGTGGATTAATGGTCAAGCACAGCACCTGAGCATGTTAAATATCCGACAAACTTGGATAAGTGAAAAGTTAGAATGCAGAGGTGCCAGACGAAGTCCTCTCAGTGCCCACTTGCTGGTGTTGACCTGAGACAAGCAGTATACTTGCTCAGTTTGGACTCTAGAGCTTGGCTGCCTGAGTTCTGTTCACCCCACTTTCTGCTAGACGACATTGGGCCTTTGAAAAACCAAAGATAGCAGGGCTTACTTCAGCACGGTGCTCTTCCAACAGGTTAACACAAATCCAACGCTGCTGCATGCCAAACTGTACATAGTGTGCCTTCTCATAATACATTACTTCTACAGATAACCCGATAAGTTCTTAAATTTATCCGTGCTTACATGGCTAATGCTGCACCTAGCGCCAGAATCCAGTCCTTTCATCCGATACAACCTGGGTTCGAGCTTCATTACACTACATTTCCACCTCTGCAAGCAGAGTCGTCTTCACAAATCAAGCAATTTCTTGCCTAAAATAATCATATTTCGGAGACTAGAGGCCCCTCAAGGCTTCAGCATACAGCCGGCCTCGCGGTCATCCAACATATCCTGCATGCCTACCGGCAGCCTGGGTGGGTAGTCTCCTCCTCCACGTTTGTTTGGAACAGAGAAAGGAGGCGGAACTACAAGAGGTTTACAAGGCTGTTCTTCCAGTTTTCAATTTAGTCCGAAGCCTTGAAATAAAAGGCCAGCCCTTGGCTGTGCGCAAACCAGATATTGGTTTGTATCAGAAAAGTCTGTTCGGTGAGGGGTGGAGGGGAAGGAGGGGCCAAGCGCCTCCGCAAGGTCATAAGTTACAACATCCACGCATCACCAATCCTGCCGTGCGCCTTCTGGCCCACCCCGGAGGCTTCAATCGCATCTCCGGGTCCATCTGCAAGGAGACCCCAAGCATGCTTGAGGTGTTCCTGCAGACTGTGACCCGCAGGCCATCCCCCACACGAACAAGTCAAGCGCCAGGCGTTCACTGCCAAGGACGTGGTGTACGCGCTCAAGCGCTATGGCGTTTGGTCGCTCACAAATGCGTGAGTTTTTAGTTGCAAGCTCTCCATTGTTTTCTCTCATTCTTGCAAAACTTGCAAAAGCCAGAGGATAGTGGCATAAAAAAGCATTCCAGCACTTTTTAGGTGGTAGGTGGCTCTGAAAAGAGCCTTTGGGTTTAATCAACGCAGTCTCAGGA
>JAJEJO010005192.1:106119-135878 GCA_020662805.1 Glaucomys volans | reverse complement strand
AACCCAAAGGCTCTTTTCAGAGCCACCCACATTTCCTAGAAAAGAGCCAGTTCACTGTTAGCTGTGTTTCTCTAAGGTAAACATACCTTTTTGAATATTTACTAGTTACCCTGTGGGTCTCGCCTTGTGTTTATTGGCGTGTTTTTAGGTGTATCCCCCGTCGTTTTATTTTATTTTGAGACACCATTGCTGCATTGCAGAGTGTGGGTTAGCGTTTAGCATCCTCTTTTCTCAATTCTCTGGATTATGGGTGTCCACCACCATGCTCGGCGAACACTTGGTGTTTTATTCACGACCCAGCATAGTTCGGTTTGCTCCCACATTCTAATGTCTCACCTGATTGCCTTTGCAATTTACCCTCACCCTGGTCTCCACACTCAAATCACCATCTCCCTATCAGCATTGTTTGGAGTGGCTGGAGATAAATGTGGCAGGCTCTGCCAGAGAGGCTTTAAGATCCTCGGGTTCTGTTCACCTTGAAAAGGGCTACAAAGTGTATCTATCCTGGGAAAGCAGATTCTATGCAGAATATTAAAATCTTATTAAGTGTGTGATTCAGATTCATTTTTCTAGTGGCTCAACTGGGAGTAGATTTGGAAGGTAGTGAGATCAGTGGTCAACAGGTTGGAAAGCCAGTCAGCAGCAAGACTGGAAATAAGGCAGAAAGAAGAGGAGGAGGAAAGAGGCTTTAAGGATAAGAGTCAGCTGACTTGAGGGGAGGATGAAGGAGGGCAAACCTGAATGACATGCAGGTTTCAACTTCTGCTGAAAAGCAGGATTTCACCAGTTTGGCCCCCTCTCAGTCCCTGGAACCTTCTCACATCAAAGGCATTCAAGAAAAAAGCACCCAGAAGGTGGGTTTTGGGGAAAAGACAATTTTCCCTGTTCATTCATATAACAAATATTTATTACTCATCTACTATGAGCCAGGCATTGTTTGAAGTCCTATCATTATGGCTGTGAGAATATTAGATTGAGCCACACATAATATCTGACTGCTTTGGACCTGCAGAGAAGGCAGCCTCATGTGTTTCAGCCTGTCAATAAAGTCCCTGAAACAGTGACTACAAGTTAGTGGATGAGAAACTGAAAGAGGATGGGACCTGCCTCAGACCCCAGGCGTCCAGAGTCTGCAACTTCAGACTGCTTTTCATTCCTTGGTTGATAGAGCGATTCTAGAGTCTGGGTCCACTGTGCTGACCCCCACATGCTTTCTTTTAAAAGGCAATTTGCGTGCGGCCCTGTCCTGGCTTAAGTAAATAGGCTATGCTACATTCTCAGCAAAAAATCTGTTATCTGCAGGAGAAATTCATGACTTTTATTCCAGGCAGGGCTCAAAAATGCAGGATACCCCCGGTTGTACCTCTTCTCAGGTCTGGGAACCTTCTTTATCACCTTAAAAGACAGCAAGACTCCCGGGGCCTACATCTGCGTCTTCCGGATTTAAGAGCTGGAAGGCTTTCTAAACCCAGCGTTTCGCACTCCTTAAAAATTCCTGGCTCTGTGCAATGTACGCCTTACTTTCCCGAGGCGGTCCAGTCCCCGCCACTTCTGGTTCAGTACAGTACACGCATTTTTCTTATTTTCGCCTTCCAAATAAATTCCTTGGCTTTTATGTGCGCCCCACTCGCGATTCTTCCTGGCTAGATTGCAAGGAACGGGTGGCCTTTAAGACCCTGCGCCCGCCTTATCTTGGCAACCAGTCTCCAGCAGTTGCTGTCTGCTCCGCTGGGGCCCGGCGCCCGGGTGAGCTCCGCGGAGCGCTTCGGTGAAATGAGCCAGGACCTCCACAGCCGCTCCGCGGGTCGCGGGCGGCTGGCCCTACAAAATAAGGACAGCGTTCAAAACGCCAAGGCGAAAAACAATCCCTCGAGGAAAGAACACTGCATAGGACAGGAAATCAAGGACAGAATCGGAAATCAAGACGCGCACTGCCCCTGCTTTCTAACAAGGGATCTCTCCGGTGAGCCCTGCGTAAAGCAAGAGCAGGGCTCAGAGGGAGACTTGAGCGCACGTGGGTGATGCTGGGACGCTCAAGTCTCAGCAGAGCTGTGCTTGACGGAGCAGGACAGTCACCGAACTCTGATCCAAATAGCATGACATTCAAATAGCATCGCAGTGCTAAACTAGTCTATTTCATTGTTTCCTCTTTGAAATTCCCTTTGCATCTTTATCGTTGAAAATTATAAGTCAATTTCTGAGAAGTCTGTGTGTTCTAATAAGCCAGAGTAGTAGTGTTTGCTTTGCTGCTAGAGGTATTATACCAATTTTTGCATTAGTTGAATAGTTCCTATGCTTCATTAAAACCAATCACCAGTGTTCAATACTCATGGTCAAAGTCCTCCTGAGTTTCTTGACTTTTTTTTTTCCTTGAAGAGGAAGGAGGAAAGACGTAGGAGAGAGAATTCACCTTTGGAAGAGGGTCCAATGTAACAATTTAGAAAATTTGCAATTAATCAATTTTAACATGTAGCTTTATTCAGTTATAATGGTTGAATTTCATTATAATGAAAATGTGAAGCGGTGATGTAAAATGAAAGGGCAAAAAGAAGCTTGAGGTAAATGGACTGAAGCAGCTTGCAGGGTATGTGGAGGCTGTTCAGTGCCACCAGGTCCTTGGCCAGACCAACCAGAGTAGGTCACCTCCTACGTTTGTTAGTCTTGCATTTAAACTCAATGTCACAGCTGATTTTCGGAGGCATGATCCTTTTCCTTGGTCTTGCCACTTTCCTAAAAGCATACTGTTCTTTGTTGAAAATGCTATATAAACTGGTGCTCTCCCTCACCATTGTGAACTAAGATTTATGGGGGACATGTGCTGTTCACACATTAACAGGTCAATAACCTGTTTGACTTTTGCTCACCTCTCCCTCCCTATCCTTGAATTTGCTCTTTTATCAGTTCCAACGAGGAACTCAAAATGGCAAAGAGAAAATAATTCTTTTTCTCTTCCATGAGGTGTCCAGATAAACCAAGTGTTTCTAACAAAGGTAATGACAGGCTTGGGGAACTGCCCTTGTCGTAGGTGGCTTCTTGGTTTCCTAACTATTCTCTCATGACTTTCATCTGCTTTGCTGGACTGGACTTTAACCATATGTATGTGCATATTCTCTTTAATGATGGTGATGTTTGAAGGTGGAAAATAGAGGAGAGGAAGCCTCAAGGAGGATCTTAATGAGACTTTATCCTATTTTAGCTTGAGGATACTATTTAGAAGTTGTTTCAAAACATAAAATTCTAGGTAAAGATGCATTCAAATGTAGTAGGAATTTAAAGAAAATGAAAATTATGGTCATAAGTACTTTATTTGAGCTAATAAATATAAAGAAAATGTTAAAATATGCATGAAAAAGTCAACAGGTAACTGAATATCAAAAAATAGTAGTCAGATGCTAAAAACAGATTTTAGCTATTATATGACTAGTAAGATCTTATGAGCTAGCTTAATCATTTCACTCAGTTATCTCCATTAATTTTCAATGTCCTGTGGAGCAAATGTTGTTCTCTTCGTAGTCACAGAGATGAGGGAATTGAGGCATAAGCCGCAGGGACTGCACTGAGCCACAGTTCATCTCGGCTTATCTGATGGCAGAATGAACTCTTGTCTGCTCCCCAGTCACAACCACTCCAAAACCCTGAGAAAGAAGAAGTTGCATCTTACATTTGTCAGGATTTATGACAATTTCTTAATTAGAGTTGGAAGAAGTGCACAGTAGATCTGTGAGGGAAGGAGCACTTTCACACTCCAGGTGTGGAGGAATCTCCAGGAGAGGCCTGTGCATTTGTTACATGCATGGGGCACCACGTGAAGGAAAGATGGACCCTGAGACCCCTTTAGTCTAGAAGCTTATGCCTTCCTCACGGGGGTAGGGAGGAGCAGATTGTTTGGAGAACAGATGAAACCCTGTGGCTAAGTCTGTCTGCATGCTGGGGACCTTCAGTCTCTTCTAGGGCACAGCTCATCTCTTTTTGATGAGATTCTGGGGAGGGGATTCCTGACATTTTCTTTCTGGAAGATCTGTTTTTAGATAAGGGGAAGTCAGAGAAAGCCCCTTCCTGCATTTGTTGTTCCCCATGTGCCCTCAATGTGAAGTGCAAAGGAGCATATTTTGGGATAGTATTCACCAAACACCTGCATCCCCATAGATTTTGAAAAATAGCAAATATACGAAGAGACAAATATTTCCATAGGTACATATCAGTGCTAGGGTGATCTTTAGAGTGTGATTTTTTTTTTTTCCAGTGTGTCTAATCTGTTGCTTCCAAAATTTTAATCATGTCCATGAATTGCTTGGTAGTTAGTGCTACCAACTGCTGTATTGCAATTCAGTTGAAGATGACCAATCAAGGGAGGTTGAAGAGCATATTTCAATAAGACTGTCTTTACTCTCAGACACCAGCCTCAGGTGGGGCTCCTAGGCCCCTTGTCCTTCTGAGTAACTGTCATTAAATTCAGGGTCTCCCACAATCCCCTCAAGGTTCCATAATTTGCAAACATTACACAGAAAACAGTAAAAGTCTGCACTTCTGGTTGTACATTATCATAAAAGGATTCAAATCGAGGTCAGTCAAATAAGACACACGGGGCAAGGCCTGGAAATTCCCTGAAAAGAGCACTTCTGTGCCCTTCCCATGCAGATTCTGGAAGTCACTTCCTGTGGGTCCAGAAGGTCACCTTGCCTCATTGGCTCAGGAAGTCTCCTATGGGTTCAGGAGGTCACCTTCCCAACACATCTGTGAACTTACCAACTATTAAGCTCACTGCCTTATGTCCAGGGGTTTTGGGGCTTCATTATGTGGACAACGATTGACTGACGCATTCTATGATTGAACTCAGTCCCTAGACTCCCTTGAGGGTGGAACCGACTTGAAGGCCTGACTCTTCAATTCTAGGGCTGGTCTCCATGTTGACCAGGGCCATCCTGGATTATCTCATTTCTTTACACAAATTCAAAGGATTTCCAAATGACACATATAAAACTAGAAATATTACTTACCCCCTCCTGCCCTTCTCTGTAAGTGCTGGCCATGAAGACACTGTGACCTGCCTTGCCTGACACAAGACAAAGCCTTCTTCCTGGAGCAGTCCTGTCCGGCACCTGGGAGGGAGGGAGGAATGCTACACAGAGGTCAAGGCTGGACAGGCCTTGCTGGGCTCCTCTCGCAGCCTGTTGCCAACAGGCCACACACTTTGTAGAATTACACTTCTATACAACTGTTGTTCATCAAATTGAAGTATAAAAAGACAGTTTTCTCTTGGTCTTCGTTTCTGAACGAAGGCTGAAGGCTACTGTGTCATGTAAAATTTTGATTAAATAATTTATGGTTTTCTTTTGCTAACCTGTATTTTGTTATAGGAGTCTGAGGAAAGGGATCATACCTTTCCATCCCTGCAATCACTCTTTCTCCTTCAATTTATTAATAAATGCTGTGCAATTATGATCAAAAAGCTAAAGGGATTTCATCTACTTTTATTTAAACTTGCAATTAGATATGGACATAAAGTGGAAAGTACATCAATTGTTCCCAGTACAATAAAGAAGTTAATATATTAAGCATTATATTTTATCATCTGGAAATACATTAATAAATCAGGCTGAATGACCAGTTGATCAACCCGACTCAATCATTTACATCAAAAAATAAATTCTGAGAATAACAATTGAAAAAACCATACTAGAGCTGGAGGTGTAGCCCAGTGATAGAGCCCTCATGCACATGGTCACCTGAAAACGTCACCAAACCCAGTGAGGGTACACTTATAGTTACTGTTGACACAACTGAGGATAAAAGCTTTTTGAGGAAAATGTAGTAATTTTAATCAAATACCTTAAAAGCTGAACCCTCTGTGATAAAACATTTCAATAGAAGTCATCTCTAGAAAATAAAATAGATTTTTCTTTGTAGGAGAAAATTAAGAAAGCATATTACCGTTAATTACTAGAGATTTGTTAATATGTATCATAGGAAATTTTTATGACCGACTACTAAGCAGACTTATTGACTTTTATCATTTTTTCCTGAGGATAATTTTCAAAATTTTAAATTGTAAACAGGATCCCTTTGGCAAGGAAGACTGGCTGAACTATGTAATAGGTATAGAAGTTTGATAGTAGTTGCACATGGGAAAAGCGGTACTTCAGTGGGGAAAAGGCAAAGTAAAAGATGAACTATTTTAAAAACTCCGCTAAGGAATTGGTGAGATCGTCTTATGAACTCATACAGTCTGACACGAAAACCCCTTTTTGAAAACTCTAAAGGAGATTGAAATGCAATCAGGGTAAAGAGGAGGCCGGCGTCCCAGCCAGCGCCGCCGCCGGCCTCCTGGGATCCGTGCCTCTGCCTCTCAGCCGGAGGCCTCGGGGGCGGGCGGGTCTGCGCGGCGGACACCGCGGGGTTACGGCTGGCGTGTCGGCTTTCCGCAGCGTTTTTCTTTTGCATTCAGAAAGCAGCTTCTGAAGTCCCGAAGGCTCGGCGAAACAGTTCCACAGTAACACCCGACGAGGAAGTAAGGACTCGCGGGCTTTTCTTCTCCCCGAGTTGCCGCCTCCTTCCTGTGGTTCTCAGCTAGGTCCGCCGGCGACGTATAAAGGCCGGCCTCCAGGGCCAGTGCCATCACAGCCTCTCCCCTTCTCCTTCCGCCATGTCTGGTCGCGGCAAAGGAGGCAAAGGCCTGGGCAAGGGCGGCGCCAAGCGCCACCGCAAGGTGCTGCGCGACAACATCCAGGGCATCACCAAGCCCGCCATCCGCCGCCTGGCCCGCCGCGGCGGCGTCAAGCGCATCTCCGGGCTCATCTACGAGGAGACCCGCGGGGTGCTCAAGGTCTTCCTGGAGAACGTGATCCGCGACGCCGTCACCTACACGGAGCACGCCAAGCGCAAGACGGTCACGGCCATGGACGTGGTGTACGCGCTCAAGCGCCAGGGCCGCACCCTCTACGGCTTCGGCGGCTGAGTTCCCCGCCGCGCCATCGCTGCCGTCCTCACCCAAAGGCCCTTTTCAGGGCCGCCCACGCCCGCTGAGGGGCTGCAGCACTGCCGGTCGCTGTACTGAGGTGCTAAGCAACTTAGTGAGATCCTGTCTCTAAATAGAAAATAAGGCTGGGGATGTTGCTCAGGTTTGAGTGCCCCTACGCTCAGTCCCTGGTAGTACACCACCCCCCAAACAAAACTCCCTGAAAACCAAAAGCAAACAAAAAAAGACGAGCACAAAATTGGCAATACTTTGGCCTTGAATCAATTGACTTTTTTCCTAGGTATAAATACTCTTGCTATTATATAATAGGAAGTATTTTATGGGATAAATTAGAAGGCCTAGAAGTTTGTGTCCCCATTGTTGACAGTATGATACCTAAATAAAGGGTTTCATCCTCTTGCCTACTGTTGTGGAATGATATATAGAAGACATAATCTCCATCTCTACAGATGGTTCTTGTTTTCCCATACACTTGTCTAAAGCTCCCTGCTACAAATTACAGATCTGGGATTGAGTATTCAAGAAGTATCAAAGGACTACAGATGTCTGTCAGACTCGAGCAGAGGACTGAACTAAGATTTCCAGGACATAATCTAAGCGAAATGCTTCATCCAGGATCAACAAGGCTAGAATTATTTAGTTAGGAGCGAAATAACTGATTTATTGTGGCTAAAACTCCTTTACTAATTTCGTCCTAATGTACTTTCATTTGATATCTTTTTCAAACTCCCAAGTTTTGGGAAAATACTGAATATCTTCTGATATATTATTAGGAATACTTATGAATGGCTTTGTAGACAACATACAACATATATGGATAGACTTTGCTTACAAAGCCAGAGGAGAGATTGGATGTCATTTAAAATGCATTTACTAAGCCCCCCCACTTTTCACAGGAAGGTCGTTATTGACATGGTGCTCACTCTTTCTTAAAACAAGCCGTCTTTTACCTCTTCACAACTCAGTCATATCATTAAAACAGACCAAGTAGGACAAATGGTTAGATTCAAAATACATTATACACTTTAATAATGTATTTATGATCAAGGGTTGGATCTAAGTGATAGAATTCATGGTCTTGGTTTCTCGACATTTTAAAATACACATCAGCTGCATTATTTGAGACTATTTAGTGGAGATGACGAAACTCCCAGCTGTGTTAAGAGGAGGTGATTAGTAATTAGAGCATGTGTTCAAATGCATTAGAAAAGGGGTGGGGGCTGAAGAACTGAGAGGGACAGTTCAGGAGGCACTATTTCTACAGGGTCACCTGGACGTTAAACATGCTGGCCACTCCAAGTGCCTCATTCAGCTGCCCACTGACAATGCCCAGTCTGGTCCATGTGGCCTGTGCTCGGACACCAGCAAAGCCAGGGTTCTCTCTCTCGTGTTGAGCGCCAGCTGTGGCCAGGCGTATCGTGTCTCCTCTTTAGTACGACAGGTCCCTGTCATGGTCCACGATGCCTTCCATGAAACGCAGGTATGGTCCACCTTGCTGGAACCTGGACTCTTGGTCTTCACAGCCCCACCGTCACTGAAGAAGGCTGATGCCTCCACTGATGAATCTCGAGCCCGTCCAGCCCTCTGAGCCCTGCTGCCGCCCACCTGCTCCACCCTCGGCTTGGGTGTTGACTTTCCCTAGCTGCAGGGCGTTTGCAGTGGCTTCACTCGCCGCTTACCTCCAGCTTCTTATCTGGCCGGAGTCTTTCTGTGGCATGGGACTTTAACTGGTAATGTACTTGGAGGTCACCCTGTCCTCAAGGTCCCTTCCCAAAGGTAAGAGTGGAAGCAAGAAACGTTAAGGAGACTAAGGGCAGTGGGTACAGAGGAGAGAGAGTCCCCCAGGGTGGAGGTCTTGAGAGGTGGTCATCTGTGTATATTTTGAAGGCAAAACGAGGGAGTTTCTTGAAGAATTCAACAAAAGTGTAAAAACAGACACAGGTGAAACTATTATCAACCAAATGGGTGATTTCTAAATATAAGACTTGGGGAGGTCGGGGTTGTGGCTCAGTCTTAGAGTGCTTGCCTAGCACCTGTGAGGTACTGAGTTCAATCTGCCACACCACATAAAAATAAATAATCTACATCTAAAAATATATATATTTTTAAAGATTTGGCAGGGGAATATGAGATGTTCCATTTTACATAGATCAGCCTTACATATATCTATGAAGTATGTATGTGAGGAAAGGAAGCAGAGCTGGATGTATGTCTGAAGTCTTGGAGGGAGGCCTGGGCTGGAGATGAAGAAGTGGACATCACTGATGTACAGATGGAGGTGAAAGCATGGACAGAGAAGTGCTAAAGTCAGCCTGTGCCGCCCTGTGTGAAGGGGCTGGGGAGAAGATGTGGACTAGCAGTACAGAGTCACTGGTTAGGTGGGTGGGGGTCCAAGTGAAGAGAAAAATCTCAGGCCAATTGTGTCAGTGTTCTCAGTAGCCAAGTCAAGTGAAGACTGAGGGCTGTAATGGGCCCCTGGATACAGCAAAGTGAAAATCTTAAACATTAGTGTTATTTTTGTCTTCCAGCAGAAATACCATGGGGGCAGTGTGATTTCTTTGTCTTTTTCCCCGGTCCTTGTATCACTGTGCCAAGTAAGGGTTCGAAACATAGTATCCAATAGGGTTTGAAACATAGTATGCAATAATGAATAAAGGCTTGAGCTAATTTCCTGCTGCCCCTTGCCAACTCTCAACACGAAGGCTTGCTCGGGCAGTGCAGAGTATAGAATAGCAGCAACGGGAGCGAGTCCTGTGGGGACAGTGCCGCTCCTGGGGCGTCTCTGTCACGACGCTGCTTCTGTTCAGGTCTGAGTGAAGACTGTGGCTTCTCTGGGGGCAGATGTCCCAGTGCAGCTGGGAGGAAAGCCCACAGTCTTTCTATGGTGTCTTGGTTCTAACCACTGAGCTAGCAGATCCTTACAGCAAGGTCTGTTCTGCATAGATGTCTGGTTAATTTCCTAGCAATTCGTTAATCAAACACATTTTTAAAATAATTCTTTTCCATACTTAATATACACTTACCTCCCTATACTTGGAGCCAATAACTGAAATTTCTGTTCTTTTTCACTATATCAAATGTAAAATCTTTAACTGTATTAACTGACTTACAAGATGACATAGGTCCCCAGACAAAAAGGAATCTAACTTTGGAGCTCCTGGAGACAGTGCGGAGAAAGGGAAGCTGAAGGGAAGAATGTACGGTGCACGGTGCATGAGAGTTGCTTGTTATTCAGATGAGTCTCTCAGGTGATAAAACCCTCTCTGAGCAACTTTTTGGTCCAAAAGCCTTTGCTAGTGAAAACTTCCCTTATAGATGTGTTTTTCCTTTACAAAACAGGAAATGTGTATTTTATGCAGTTGAGGGTGAAGGAGATTTTCCTGTGTTGACTACCTCCATGTCCTTACCTCAAAATAATCAATATGCTAAAATAGCTTATTTGGGGTGACATGTTCTGAGCCTCTTCAGTCACAACAGCTGAAACTGTAAAAGGAAGGTAACCACTTTCAATGTCCCATTGCCAGTCCCTCTTTACTCAGACCCCTCTCAGACACTGCCACCTCATCAGTAAAGCTATTTCTTTCATGTAAGCAATTGAAATAGTAAGCAAAAGCAATGAAAATCTGGAATAGCAGATAATTATAGAGCCACAAAAAGTAACCTCAAGGGACATAAGGTTAGAAAAGCACTGTTCGGGAGCCTCAGGCATGTGCCTGAACTGTTGGCTCTAACACTGCGATTCCAGTTCTTGCCCCTTTTTAGGAGTCCCTGCATCCTTCCAAAGCACTGTTCCCCCAAAGCACTTGAGCTGGTTCCTTGCTCCTTGAGCTACTTAAGATTTATCACCATCAGTGACGTTTATGTACATGTGAGGTTGATAGGTTGGAGGAGCAAGCAGAAAGTGGTGAGAGTAATAAATATTTCCCTCCAGATCAACACTCACCACAGGAAGTCCTATCTTAGCAGCGAAGGAGTCCAAGGCCTCCACTTGTCTTGCTCTTGGGCCCTGTGGTCTGGAGGTCGCCTGCTCCAATTCACTTCCTGGAAGCTCCCACTCCTCACTGCAAGCTCATAGGCCTCCACACAATTTCACGCTTGTGTAGTTTCCAACTTTTTGCTTTTATATCAGTGGATTCTTACTTTCCTTCAAAAAATTAATATTATAAAATTAACACAATATTGACTACTTAAAAACGTGACATTGTCATTTTAACTACAGTCTAGGAGGATGGAAATGAGAATAAAATCGTGTCCGCCCCAAGGGACTTCATGAACTAGTAGATAGAATGCACAGTGAATCTATCAGGTGAAGACACTGTTATATATTCAGTGATGTTTTATAGTCACCAGACTGTTTTAGAAAGCAATTGATGGGAAGAAAAACTCTAGAAAGAAAAAGAAAAATGATGTTTTCATAAATCTGTCACTAAAACTGAACTTTAACTGTTATGACAATATATTACAATGTATGAAGTGACAGTATTTAGTTCTAAAGAGTTCTTCAAGTTCTAATTGTGATTATAAATATGTTACTTATTTTATCATGATATTTGGGAAGTTTTAGCTTCATTTTAAAAACGTTTTAATTATCTTTCTGATAATGTAGATGGTTCATTTTCATCTATCAAACAGTATGTGTTTTATCCAATGAAAGTAAAGCAATAGTCAATTTAAAAACCCTTGGAATTATGAACACTAACATAGCACATGTGTACTTTTTATTTTACTTTAGTTTTTGCAGCACTGGGGATTGAATTTAGGGCCTGGTGCATGCTAGGCAATCAGTACCACTGAGTTACATTTCCAGCTCCTTGTTTTACTTTAAAACATAGACATTACATGTTAATTATTTAATTCTGGCTTTATTGATTTGAATCTTTACATAGATCATACCAGTATAATGACATAATTTTAACAGTGTGAAGGTTCTTATGGGGAATAGGAACAGTGGAATAAGTGAATAATTATATTTCCTGAATTTCAGATTTAGGTTATCCGAAGTCAAGTAATCATAACAATGTAATATTTACTCCCTATTTGGCTGTGGTCAGTTTTATTCCAAGGGATATTATGTGCGTGTGATTGCAGCTGGGCCATATAGAAAACAAATCCTTCAGAAGACTCAAAATACATTGATTCCAATGGACTAGAAATTCATTTTAATTAATGTCCTCGTAGGAAAACCATGCTAGTTGATAATGTATGCTGGAGTGTTGAGGCATAGAAGGCTCTATAGCTAGCATGCTCGCTGATCTGAGGCTATCCTTATGAAGGAGGCAGGGACAGGACGGTAAGATCCTGTCCAGAATATGGCTTATGGTGTCCATCATGAACAACCTTCTTCCTGGAATCCCACACCACCGTACTCCACCATCTGTTAACCAGTACATTGCACAACATATCCTGCCCAAGATAACTGGATAACTGCTGCATTTCCACACTTGGATACCGGACACACAAGTGCCCAAAGAACAAAGGGAGACCACTTACAGGGTCTCTAACTTGCTCGGGATGGGAGTTCTGCCCTTCAGGGCTGTGGGCACACTCCAACTTTGCACTCGTGGATTCATTAGTGTAACTTTTCTGTAAGCAAAGTTTTCAGCTCGTGGAATCCAGGGACTCTAAAAAGCTACGTTCTGACTCTAGAAATCATTTGGGTTGAGAAATTTCGAGTATTGGTTCCCTTGGCTGTCCCAAAAGAACAAACTCAAGAACTTGGTTTCACTTCCTTACACTTAATCGCCAAACTAGGAACTACTGCAGGTTATCAAGTGCTGGAACAATTGTGCAGCACAGCTCCTCTGTGAGCTAGTGGGTGGCTCTGAAAAGAGCCTTTGGTTTTAGGAAGGTTAGCGGGAAGTAGGACTTCACTTGCCCTTGGCCTTATGGTGGCTCTCGGTCTTCTTGGGCAGCAGCACGGCCTGGATGTTGGGCAGGACACCGCCCTGCGCGATGGTGACTTTGCCCAGCAGCTTGTTGAGCTCCTCGTCATTGCGGATGGCCAACTGCAGGTGGCGCGGGATGATGCGGGTCTTCTTGTTGTCCCTGGCCGCGTTGCCCGCCAGCTCCAGGATCTCGGCGGTCAGGTACTCCAGCACGGCCGCCAGGTAGACCGGTGCGCCGGCCCCCACCCGCTCGGCATAGTTGCCCTTGCGCAGCAGGCGGTGCACTCGGCCCACCGGGAACTGCAGCCCGGCGCGGGAGGAGCGCGTCTTGGCCTTGGCGCGCGCCTTGCCGCCCTGCTTACCGCGTCCAGACATGGTGAATGATCAATGTCGCCCACTCTAAGATGAGGTAGTCAGAGCTGGCTACTTATAGTCATTACCGGGCACGAAAATGATGCTCCGCCATTGGCTGCAATTGCACTTTCACTTTAACCAATGGCATCGGGGTTTTGAAATAGTCTTACTTTGATTGGAGAAGTTAGTAAGTGACGTTTCTAGACTTACCACTAATTAGGCACTCAACTTGGCCCCAGAACCTGAGCAAGGAGAGTATGCAGTAAAGACGCACACTTCTTCTTCCAGTTGTGGGATTTTTCAGCAGTTAATTTCCATCATGCCGGAGCCCTCCAAGTCCGCTCCGGCCCCCAAGAAGGGCTCCAAGAAGGCGGTGACCAAGGCGCAGAAGAAGGACGGCAAGAAGCGCAAGCGCAGCCGCAAGGAGAGCTACTCCGTGTACGTGTACAAGGTGCTCAAGCAGGTGCACCCCGACACGGGCATCTCCTCCAAGGCCATGGGCATCATGAACTCCTTCGTGAACGACATCTTTGAGCGCATCGCGGGTGAGGCGTCGCGCCTGGCGCACTACAACAAGCGCTCGACCATCACTTCTCGGGAGATCCAGACGGCGGTGCGCCTGCTGCTGCCCGGGGAGCTGGCCAAGCATGCTGTGTCGGAGGGCACCAAGGCCGTCACCAAGTACACCAGCGCCAAGTGAGTCCGCCCACCCGGCAGAGGTAGCCTCAGGCTACACCACAAAGGCTCTTTTAAGAGCCACTCACTCCTCCAAAGAGAACTGGCAACTCGCATCATTCATATACCGTGCACATTTACTTCCTGCACGAAATAATTTCCAAGTTTCATTAATCTTGTTAGAAAGTACTTTGCAATGCAATCATCACACAAACCTAATAAGAAGAAAGGTACTTTTTCCCTCCAGTCACGCATCTGTAAGAGTGGACCTGGCAAAATATCGCTGGACACTGCACATATGGAAAGTCCTCATTTACGTTTGCTTCTGGAAGTGATGCTGTTTCTCCCCTCCTTTGAATTTGGATATGACAAATATTAAGGTAGGAAATAAAAAGCAAAAGCCAGAACTCAATTAGAGTATCCTCCGGGTCAATCAGGGCTGAGTTGGCTCAACAGCCAATCCAGACGCTGCGCGGGCAATTTGAAAGTTTCACCGGTTTCTCGCTTGCTGATATGCAGCAGCCTGGCGGCAGCTGGGGGTGGTGAGCGCTGCCATTCTCCTCTCCTCCTGAACGGAATTCCCCCTCCGGGACTAGTTTGCTTCCTGCTCCACACCTTGTTGTGGTCAGCACGATGCTTTCATTCTGTGTCACTTTCACTTAATATTTATCTACTAAGTGGAATATATTTGAAAGGGAAGGAAGCGGTAGGGCTGTTCCGCTACCCCTCAGCTCCGACTGCAGGTCCAGTTTTATTTGGTAAAGTTTAATGATCCCTGTGCTCAGTGTACTCCAGTGACTCAATCAAGTGATTTTGGGGTGTGTAGATGAGAATATTCTGCACAGTGCAACAGGAGACATACAGGAATGGGCAACAATGTTAGCCTCATGTTAATGGTGAAAAGAACAAGGCCTACGTTGAGGTGTGTTCCCAGGATGCATATCTTTCAGCCAAGGCAATGACTGAACTACAATGGCTAGTTGGATTTCAGAAACTCAGTCTTAGGTTTATAATATCATTTTATAATGGTAAAACAACAACAACACCCAAATTATACAGTTTATTTTGAAGCATGTATGTGATTATAAACTTTCAAAAGGAGACATTCATAAACACATTTTTGAAAACATCAGGCAGAGGCCTCTGGTGACAGAGGTAGGGAAATGGAATGGAGGAAGCCACAGAGGCAGGACAAATAGCTGCCTGCATTCTATTTTGGAAGTTAGAAATTTGGCCTTGCATGTTTGATGTACTTTGCTTTATACTTTACACACCTCTCACCTATATTCCCTTCACATATCAAACATCGTATTGCAAATAGTGAAATGAAGCATGTAAAAAGTTCCAAATGTCCGCTAATTTGCATTCAGAAAAATGTCTAAATGATACCCATGCACCTAGGGGTGTTTCTTCTGATTCTATTGCTTTCTTTTAGAGAGGAGGAAGGGAAAAAAGAAGCCTGACAGACCTTTAAAAAGGCCCATGGAGTCAGAAAACTCAAGGTTTTGGTTAAAATTCAGCCAGCAGCCAACCTCCAGAAATCTTTGCTCCTGATTCTGCAGACTGGCCTGCTAACTTATCAGTAGTCTCTGGGGATCCTGGCAGGACTTCAGTTGGTTTCTCACATTATTTGTTGTATTGAGTCTGCATGTAAGCACAAAATTGATAGAACTTATGCTTCATGAAATTCGGATAATGAAATGCTCTGTCCCCTGCTTCTCCAGCTACCTAAATCCTAAGTCAGCCTCCAAACCTGGCTGCAGTCTGTTACCCCTGGAGCCTCAGAAGGAAGCCTGGGTAAGCCTGGACTTGCCTTAGTTCCTCCAGCTCTTGTGAATCCCACATCTGCTTAGCCTCTCAGACCTTCGTGCCGTCTGTCTGTGGCGTCTGTGGGTGTGTTCTCTCTATGTGTTATATGTGTGCACATCCCTCCGTCTGTTCTGTTAGGACAGGCATTGTGCTTTTTTTCATTTATATATGTTCTTCCACTTCTCACCACCAACATATGTGAGAGTTAATTCACTCTATGTTTATTTTAACGATTCTTTATGGCACAGGTGACTTTGAAGCTCTGTCAGTATAGTCAGCAGCAAATTCTGGTTTTGTTTAACCAATTTTCCAGAATGAGGTAAGCAGCAGGTAGGAAATGAGAATGATTTAGAGGGATTAAGTTTTTTTAAGTACATTCTCTAGCCAGAAAGGAGATGACAGAGACTACTGCTTATTGAAATTACACAGAGAAGATACATGTATGTGATAAGTTTTGGCTATCAGGACCTGCACAAGAGACTTGGAATTGTCAGAAGGGAAGATGTCTAGAAGAAGGAAGGCTAGGGTGGATGAAATCTGTATGCAGAATGGAGAAACACATGCAGAAGGCATTTGTGGTCACTAAAGATTTATATATCAGCATCATTGGTCTCCATTCTTCAGAAAGTCAAAATTCTGGAAACACACAGAAAAGAAACAAACAAACAAAACCCAAATCAAAAGAACTCAAAGGTGGATTTTGTGTATTTGCATGGGGGTGACTCAAGTGCTAATCTTCTGTTGCTGAATAATCTTGATGAATTGGTGCCTTTCCTTACCACTCAGCTTGGAAACTGATTTCTGCTAATCTAAAACAGGATGTTGCTTCATTCTTTTATTCTGGAATTTATACCTGGTATATACAAAAATTGATATAATTTGACCCAAATATTTGTTTGCCAATCTTTTTCCCAGTCTCAAAATTAAAAAAATGAAAAGGGCTGGTGATGTAGCTCAGTGGTAGAGGGCCCTGGGTTTAATCCCAGTACTGGGGAGAAAAGCAGAAAAAAGATTTTCCCTGAAGAACAATCCATGGAGCAGAAAAGAGCATTCTGCACCCTTGAGGGAGAAGAGGGAACATGATCCTGATGGACTTTACCCCAGGCTGTGTCATCAGAATGAGGGATCCTTATCCAGCCTTAGAGCGACTTCCTTGGAGAGAATGCTCTTCCTCCCAGGGAGCTAGTAAGAAACTTGGACAGAGCTCTCCTTCTTCATTCTTTCCCGATTCAGGCATGCCACCTGCTTTAGCTTTGACCATGTATTGGACACAGACGTTAAGGTTACCTGAGATAAGTTCCAGATTGCTAGCACCTCTTCATCTGTAAAATGCTCGACCACTCAATCATCCTACATCTGCAGGTGGCTACTTCATCCACTGCCTAACGCTTCCTAACTTGGACCTCAAGGTCTCTGCTTTTCTGATACCATCATTGGATCATAAAATCGTGCCTGTTGAGAGACTTTGCTTGGTAAAGCAGAGGTGTGGCACTAAAGCCCCAAATGAATCAGAACACAACACGAGAGCATTTCCCCAGACTTGAAAAGGATTAAGAAACTGCTCACACGAAAATATTCCTAGGGGTTGATGCATGTGATCTGACTTGAGGAGAGCTTGCTGAGGACCTGAGGTGGAAGCTGGCTGCTGAGACATGGTGAGGATGAGAGAGCCATGCCTGCAGGTGGCCCAGAACTCCCACTGTTCAAGGAAGAACACACCAAGCACCTGAACTGAAGTTCTGAGGTCCTGCTAGAGAGGTGCTTTTCTTTTTTTAAATTGAGAAATGAGGAAAAGTGAGAAGGGAGCACGGAGGCTTTGAAGTGACTAATTTGAGAACCTTTAGATCCCAAGGCACAAGGGCAGACACCCAAGCCAGGGAACGCTCAGCCAGGACCAAGTGCGGGTCTGGAGCAGCAGAATGCTCTGACCTTCACTGACTCCTGTGAGGCCAGAGCTCCTAGCTGGATGGACAGAGAAAGCATGTGAGAATCAGTGTCCTCACACTTGTCAGTCCCAAGTCTCCCTGCTTATATCCATTTTTTTAGACCCCCTTTCCAGCCTGATATCAAATTCTTAGGTAGTAAAATTTCCCTTAATGTGTTGAAGAAAAATCACTGAAACAATTTACTGTGGTATAAAAGCTAAATAAAAGACATTTATTTTAATAATAAAGGACATGTTCTTAACATGTAAATGCTTGGGACTTATGCTAGAAAATTATAAAGTCGTTGGCTGTTTTTATTTATCTCTGTTGAAATTATCTCTGTTGAAAACCAGGGAGGCACCAGGGAGGGACCAGGAAGGGACCTGAATACAGACAGAGCTGACCAATTCAGGTGACAGATGCCAGCAGGAGTTGCTCTCAATGATGCCTCTTTTCTTTATTGGAAAGGTTAATAACTCTTGGGTGACATTGAACAGAGCAAAATATAATTTTAGTTAATAAGGTGATTACATTTTTGGAGAATTCAGTGCATATTAAAGTACCCACGAAACCTACACACCTCTTGTGCCTGTGTGTAGAGGAATTAGGTTCTAGGCTCAGAGAGAGTTTTCACCTTCAGGTTGCCTTTGAGACACTTGGAAGTCAGACCTGACATAGACGACTCTTCACAGGAAGTCCCATTCTTCCCTAGGGGTGCATCTCTTTCCAATCACTGGGACAGCCAAAAGCCGACTTACCTAATTTCTGCATTGTTCCCTAAGGGTCAGCACTGTTCTTTGAGAACACTGGCCTTAACTATTGTATTGTAGAAGCCATGCAGTGGACATGTCAGAGCTGGTGGGGGTATAGGAAATGCAAGAATGTCCCCAGAAATAGGCCAGAGAACCAAGCTGTGGTCAGAACTCCAGAGCACCTGCCCCCGACAGGCCAGGTGGTCCCCGTGCAGGTCTGATGTTCTAAGTGCCTTCTCTTCCCAGCAGCTTCTCTGACGAAACGTGAATGAGTAGGGGGTCTTAATGCTGAAGAGGTGGACAGCCTGAGGACGAAGGCTCAGAAGTCATAAGTCGTCCTCAGCTGCTCCTGTTCAGGCCACCTCCTCACTTATGGGACCTTGCCATCTGCAGGTACCCCCCGCTTGGCTGTCAAGGAGAGCAACAGCTATGAGATGCCCATGCAACCTGAGCCTGGTGAGCAGAAAAAGCAGGGGACACTGAAGAGCAAGTGGTCGGCCACCTCTGGGGTCCACTGAGACAGTGGATCTCCTACACACACCAGAAACCTTATGGACGCTCGGGAACGCGGCCCTGCTAAAGTCACCGTGCAGGGCCGCGCCAACCCAGGCAAGGGTAGCCTCTACCCAGTGGCCTCCTGGGCAGGCTGTGCAGCCGCATCAGGCCGAGCCTCAGGAGCCTCCTCTGGCCACCAGGTCACCTGACGCCTACATCTTCTCCCTGCTAAATCAGTCCGATATTGAAGAACTGCCCTGTGGGAAACCTCATGGCTGGACAGGGAACAAAACACCTTCTGGGGACAAAGAGGCACATGGCAGCTGCTTAACCTGGGCTTCTGGGCCAGAACATCCCCCTCTTTATTGTCAGTTGTCACATCCTTTTTACTAATATGCAGTACCAGCTAAAAGAGAGAGACGGCAGTGCCAGGAACAAAATATAAACCCCCAAAACATGCTTCCAGTGACCCGCTTAACCATAACGTGGATTAATCCACTGATTAGGCTACAGCTTTTACATTCCATTCTAACTACCTCTGAAAATCCTTACAGTGCCTCACATGAGCTTTTGGGATACACCTCAGATCTTAACCATAACATGTCCTTTAAATATGTTATTTAGAATTAACAACCTCGAAGATGTCGAATTAACCTTGGTAAGAGGATATCTTACATGACCAGGAAGAATGAAACTTCCATCAGGAAGAAAAGTGAATTAGATTGGACAAAAACCAAACTTTCATTTCAGGACAAGATAAAGAACTTCCAGTGGAAGAGGGCCTCCAGTGGAAGAGGGCCTCCAGTGGTAAAGGGCCTTCAGTAGAAGAGTGCCTCCAGTGGAAGAGGGCCTCCAGTGGAAGAGGGCCTCCAGTGGAAGAGGGCCTACAGTAGTAAAGGGCCTTCAGTGGAAGAGGGCCTCCAATGGAAGAGGGCCTCCAGTGGAAGAGGGCCTCCAGTGGAGAAGGACCACTGAAACAAAAGCAAGAATCCAGCAGTCTTCTATTAAGTGAAACTTCAGAGAGTTTTGCAAAGATGTAAAGCAATGCCATCGCCTTTCTTTTTTCTTAAAATGCATCTGTTTTTCATAACATATGTATGTATGCTAACATAAAAAGTTACTTATGTTTGTCATTCTCTTAAAATGTCATTATCTTAAAACGAATTAGCAACATCAATATTTTTTTCAGTTTTAAATAAACATGGAAAAGGTCAATGATTATGACCTATAAAACACACACTCTTTGGGTTCTCATTATTTTTCAAGAGTGTAAATGGGCCCTGTGGTCAGGGCTTGAGGTCTGTCCCAAAGGGGAAGTCCCAATCCCGTTTCCCAGCCTGTCTGGAAGCTCCCCCTCTGTGTGCTCATCCTGTGGGGCACACAGATCCATTTGCTGCATTGCATTGTTGATGTGTAGAGACTGGAACATTTCAATATTTGCATAAAATATTTTTACGTAGTTCCAAGGTCAAGTGAAAGTATATTCAAATAGGTCTTTTCCCTTCGTCATAGAGCCTATCATGGTTTAGGTAGGAGCTGATCCTCAAAAGCTCATGTGTGAGACAGGGCAGGAGAGTTGAGAGGTGCCACGATTGGGTTATGAGAGCCTTCACCTCATCCCTGCATTAATCCTGGTGGGGACTCACAGGGTGGCAACTGTAGGCAGGGAGGGGGTGGCTGGAGGGGTGGGACGGACTGTGGGGCTCACACTGGTCCTAGTGAGGTTAGGTCTTTCTCCGGTGCTGGTTCTCCTACCCTCTGCCAGGATGTTCTGTCTCACCTCCAGTCAGAGCAGTGGAGCTGGCCATCTATGGACGAAGACTTCTGAAACCATGATCCCAAAATAAACGTTTCTTCCTCTAATTGTCCTTGTCAGGTCTTTTGGTCACAGCAACAAAAAGCTGACTAGAACAGAGCCTCTTGTCAACTGAGAGGTGATGGTTTTTAAAGTTCTGAGTTTTCATTCTATAGTTTGTTAATTATAAGCATATACGTATGTATTCTTAACACTCTCTATTAGATAACAGTAACATACTACACGCAGTGTTCTCTATCTTACTTATTTTATTTAAATGTGTTCTGATCCTGAAGATCATTCCATAATATCATGTGGGGATTTCCTCTTATTTCTGGCAGAGAAACACTCTGGGTTTTCTTTTTCTGATTGTTGGCTTTGGAATTCTGCCTTGTCTTGGTAGCTGCCTGATACTTACTTTTTTAGGAAATTCCTCCCAAAATATGACGATTGGCCTTCAAACTGAAGATCTGCCCAAAGACAGATCCATCAGGGGACTCTGGTGATGAACAGGCTCCCGGGGAAGGTGCCTACTCGGGAAGGTGGGCATCACAGGAGCGGAGGCTGGAGTCCACAGGGGCCCAGATGAACTTTGCCACATGCAATCCCCTGTTCTCCCGAGGGCCCACTTGTAGGACTTTCCCCAAGTCCTACATGCCCCCAGTCGCGTGCGTTCCTCGCCCCTGTACTCGGAGAAGACAGTATGCAAGTGTCTACACCTGTTTTCCCTTTTCCCTTCTTGTGATGCACATGAAAAATTTGTACCAGTTTTCTTTTGGCCTGCCTACTATTTATTTCCTAGACTTAATTATTGCGTCTTCAGAGAGCAAAGGGAGACTCTACCACCGACAGTGTCAATCAGATGGTTTCCTAGCGGTTCTAAGCATCAGGGTTGATCCGAGTCATTAATCTACCATTATTGAAAATACAGCTCACAGTACGTAAAATGTAAAATGTTTTATAAATGCCAAGATCCTAATTATTTTAGGACTTGCAGTCCTTAAAATCTTTAAAACGTAGTTGTACAAAGTTGATCTCATGAGTCTACAGCTCATGCCTGTGAGGACACTGTCACTGTTTTCTCTTTGCAGTGATCACGCTCATGATTCTCCAGTCATTATCAGACATACTCCATGTATTTGAAGAGAATATGAAATTTTCATTTTTCTGACACCCACCCTCACTCCAAGAGGACACCAAAAATCACAAAGGCAGGGACTGTCCGGTTTTTGATTATTCCCTCACTCCAGTGCGTACACCATCAGGTACCATAGCAACAACACGCTCAGTGTTTACAAAGCGCCTCTTGGCCAGCAGAGGACGCAGCTGAAGTCTCCAGGGACTGACTCCACTGTGTTCTCCGCCTCACTTGCTGCTCCACACTGTGAGTGGAAGAAAAGCCGGACACTCTTGTCTTGACACAGCCACCGGCAAGCTAAGGAGAGAGACCTCAGTGGAAACCAGGCCTCCAGTTGCAGAGCTGTAAAGAAAGGCAGAGGACAGAGGTTTTTTTTTTTTCTTTCTTTTTAAATCAGTCTCAGGTACTTTGCTACAACAGTCCTTGGACCAAAGACAGGAGTGGACACATTCAGATGCATCACATGTCCAGTCCTCTGTCCTCGCCTGCAGGTCAGAGACACCACTCGTGCCAACCTCACAGGTCTGGGAAGCAAATCAGACAATGTCTGTGGGAGACACGCACATTCCAGAAGGGCAGCCGGCGACGCCATCCATGTGTTCTGCAGCAGGCCAGAAACAGGGTTTGAGGGCTGCATTATTCACTGGGTGCGGGAGGATTGTAAAGTGCAAAGCCATCAACTGAGCTCTGAGAGTTAGTGTATCAGAACATCAGAATACGAGAGCAAACTGAATCAAGAACTTTCAGACGTGCAGGGAGGCAAGTAACAAATACAAGGATGAGAGTAAAATTCAGTGAATGGAAACACTGAATGGGCACGGATGCGGTCATTCTGGAATTCCAGGTCAACAAAGCTGCCTGAGGGGGAGGCCCAGAGGCCCTGGAACCCTCGGGAGACTGACCGCTGCTCCATGCTTGAGCTGGCGGTGAGCCCTTGGGTGCTCTGCAACGTGGCGTGGGAGTGAGGCCCTGCTGTAGGGCAAGGCCCTCGCCAGAGGACCTGCACTTCTAAAGGGCTTCCTTGGAACCTGGGTGACTCTACCCATGAAAGCTACTGTGAAATTGCATCAGAACAGAATTTTTCTTCTTTCAACAAAATAAATTTGAGAAATAAAAACAAGTATGATTTTATAAATGTTCCACCAAAATATGAGCCTCCTCAGGTCCTATGTCATGCTGCTTGCTGAGTCAGGCATCCTATAATTGCTCAATTAAACATTGCACTAAGTAATCCAATGTTTTCATAGATCTGTATCAAGCACTATTGGGGACCAGGAAATTGTGTCAGTTTATAGACTTTGGCTGTCAAAATGTCAGTCAGACAGTGGGAATATCAGTTTCTTTTCTACTTTCTGTGAGTATTTCAGATTAAGTGCCTGGGGAGTGACAGTTGGTGCTGGTGGGTCTGTAGGACCTTACCCAAACTTTATTCTCTCTTCCTTTTTTTCCAAAAGTATATGATAAAGAACAGGTCACAGACTGGTAGGCAGCAAAATACACATAACTTAATTAAATAACTTTGTTTTATTTTATGGTTTTCTAGTTACTTCTGCTTACAAACAGTGGCAGACATTTTCTACTTGGGTAGCAATGTAAAACTGCCCTTTAAAATAAATTGATTTCATTTTTGAAAGAGTATATTTAAAGAAAAATATTAAATAAATAATAATAGATTGTACCCAATACATCAAAGTACAAAACAAGTAAAAGCAGTACTCAAATGACTGAGGTTTAAGCAATACCCAGAACAAATTAATACAAGCAATATTATAAAATCATAAATGGCAAAATAAGAGTGACTGTTTTCTATATTATCTTCACAAATTATGTATCTATGTAAGTTACAGAATATGTAAGTTATTATCATATTTAGCTCTACGTGTAACTGCTGTAGGGATGTGGAAGGGTAAACCCTGTTCTGGAAGATGACTGAGAAATTTCTAGAAGAGTATGACAAGGGTCACCCTTGAAGCAAGGGCTGCTGAGACCGCTTGGTGAAGGTGTCACCAGCTCCTGCGACGCTCTACCCCTAGCTTGACATCTCCTGCTGGAGTTCTGAAGGTCAGAACTGGGAGCAGTGGGGCTGGGTGTTCAGCTCCGGGTCTGACCCTCACGGGCTGCAGCGTCCACAGGCTGCAGGGGAAGGAGCTGCAGGGTTTCTGGAGGCTGCCCCGGACAAGGGCTGGCTCCCTTCCTCTGGAGAGAGGAGTCTCTGAGAGACTGGGAGCCACCAAGCCAGAGGGGAGGTCTCTTGTCATCACGGGAGGGACACACCAACACTTCTGCCACCTCCTGGCCAGCCGTGGCACAGTGTGGGAAAGGCACACACAGGAACCAGTATCAGAAGGTGGGGGTAGGAGGGGTCCCTCAGTGACATCTTGGAGGCTGCTTCCCACAGTTGGCACAGAAATGCATGTGTCTGCACCCTCACAGTCTTTGCCTGGCCCTGGCCTTGATGCACCGAAGCAGAACCTCTGGGGAGGAGGCTAGCCAATGCCAAGCTTTAAACGCAGTTCTGCTGGTGGTTCTGATGCATGGCTGAAGCTGAGAACCTTGGGATGGAAGAATGAAAGGCTGAGAATGTAGGACTGATGTTCAATTGAAAGGTCCTTTTAACTATTGCTCAGTTGCATAGATAATGTGCCACAGGGGGAAGTTGGAGAGATTTCACTTTCTGGAGACAAGGGTGGGAAAAAGATAACCTTACAAAGTGCCAGAAAACTTCAAACCCAGGAATGGACACATCCATCAGGTGGTGGCTTTAGTGTTTCAAGGATGATCTTTGTCAGAGGCACATTTTGTATGATCCCTGGTGTCCCCACCAAGGAGCAGACTCTAACCTGTGCTTCTCCCACAGGTATTTGCTGAGTTGAAGCGTTCTAGAAAATGGATCTACTCTGGAACCAAAGGCCAATGTTGGGAGTTCAAGACCTGTAGTCCCACATTTCTAGGGACAGATCTGACACCTCTCTGGAATTCTGGACCCCACAGCCTGGCAGTTCTCTCCATCCTCCACGGTATTTAAGTAAAGGGAAATGACACGTGGGCAGAGAACCTTGTGTGATATCCCTTAACGTCCAGTGTCAGGGGATGAGAGGCCATAGAACTCGCAGCTTTTAATAGCACCGGAAATTTAAGTATGCAGTGATACAATCCAAAGCCATTGCAGTCACAGCAGGCCTCCACACCGGGAAGCCCTGTCCTTCCTGCCCTGCTCCCTCACTTCTTCCTCTCCCACGCCTCCACCCCACAGGCTCCAGAGTCTCTTACTCATTCTTTCTTCCACTTCAATAATCCTCCCCCAGGGCCCACTCCACCACCCCGTTTTTGCTTAAATTTTGAGGGAGGCCTTGCTAAGCTCCCTTTCTTGTGTTTTCTTTTTCTCCCATTTATCTGGCACTCCTTTTTAATGTATTTGTTTGATGGCTTTCTAATAGAAAAAGAACCCTGAGAGTGCATGACTCGTAATCTGTTTACTTCCTACTATATTTCTGCTACCTTGAAGTGTTCCTGTCCCATAACAGATGCTCAAAGAATATCTACTGATGAAAAAAAATAATGGAACCAGAAAACCAGAATAGTCAACATTGTGTGGTCTGAGATTTGAGGTTCTTGTATGAGTTGCCAGGATGTTTGAAGTCTTTCAAGTGCCAGGTACGATGCAGGAGAGGGAGAGTTGGGAAAAGTTTGATCAGTGGCTCTTAATTAGCCACTAAATAAGGGGAAGAAATTCTGGCGTGTTGATGCCCAGCAGGGTGACCACAGATAGCAATTATGTGCTGTATAGTTCAAGAAGCTAGAAGAAAGAATTCTGAATGCTTTTACCATAAAGAAATGGTAAATACCAGATGCATACATGTATCAAAGCATTACAAAACACCCCATTAGTGTGTCATTTTGTTTTTAAATAGCAATTAAAAGAAATTTAAAATAGAAATGCTAGAAATTTTAAAAAGTTCTAAAATAAAATGTATGTGCTGCACACATAGGGATGGAGAGAGAGAAGAAAGAGAAAGAGAAGAAGGAGATAGAAGACAGGGGAAGGAGAACTAAAGATACAAGAGAAGGCGCCAAAAAAGAAAATGTATATAAAATCCACAATGCACCAAACACTCAGCCTCAACCGTCCCTCATATGACTATGAATTACTCCTGTCTCCAGTTTACAGGAATAGGACTAAGTGTCTGGGAGTCAAAATCTTGACCTCCTGAAGTGACCCTATGTTTTGAGGTGAGTTTCCTAATTTTCAAGCTGGGAACCAGTGCAGGTCCCATAGACCAGCCATGACAGAGGGAACAGGCAATGATGGCTGCGTATGTTTTACAAAATAAAATATTAATGGGAAGACTTCAGAAACAAATGACACTTCTGAGGTTATTAGGTCTAGAGTAGCTGGAAATACAGGGAGGCCTCACCCACACAGAGGCAGGGGCGTGTGTGCATGTGAGAGAGAGAAAGAGAGAGAGGGAGAGAGAGAGAGGGAGAGAGAGAGGAGGAAGGGGGAAGTAGTGCAAACTTCAGTCACAGGACAGGCCTTGCAGGAGGCAAGCCGTGGAGTGGACTCCACAGGACAGGATTTGATAGGTGGAGAGAGAAGGTGTATGTCAGGAAGTAAGCACTTTGTGAGCCCAAAAATCCATTTCTTTTTTGCATCAGCATCAACACTGATTTCAGATTCAATAAGGCTGGTGAGAATAGTAGCAAAATGGACTTAATACTAAACTTCTAGAGGTTCTGCAGGTGTTTGCAGCCACCTTCGGAGACCCAGGAGACAGGCCCTGGCTCTGCTGCACACCTGGCTTAACTCTTGGCCCTTTGCTTCATGAGCTCAAAAAATCAGCAAAAATTCTGTGCATTTTATTCATATGGGTCCATTGAAGACCTCCTGAGTTTTCATGGAAAAGGTTGAATCATATCTAGAAAAACATTAAAGGTGTTTTGGGTTTTAAGATTTTAATGTCTGACGGTCTGTGGAATGATTGGGACATATTTCCACACTGATTCCTGGAAAAGGGTGAGAGGACTCTGCTACCTAAACATGGGAGATCACACTTCTCCCTTGGATTAAAAAAAAAAAAAAAAAAAAAATTCCTCTTTTCTATCTTTCCTTCAATTTCAGAAGGACTGTTTTGTTTAGAACTTTCCCTTATTAAAAAACACAAACAAAAACAAAACAAAACCTGAGAGAGAATTAGTGGAATGAAATGTGCAGCTGATTCAGAAAAGAAACTGACCTACGTTCCAAACCCTTGCAATTTTCCTCTTGGTGCATTGTAGTTGTATGTAGTGGTGGGATTCCTTGTGACATACTTGTACATGCACACAATGTAACAATGTAATTTGCTCCATATCGCCCCCCCCAGGATAACCCCCCCTGCTCCTCCCACCCCAGTCCCTCTCCTCTTCTCTATTCATCTCCCTTTGAGTTCCATGGGTTCCCCCATCACTCCCACCTTTCTTTCCTTTCTCCTCCCTAGCTTTCACATATGAGAAAACATGCACCCTCGACCTTCCGTAAACTCTTGTGATTGTGTCCGGGACTCTAATACCAGCCAGAAGAAAGAGGCTGGGCTGTAGTGCTGTTCTAAGTCAAATTCATAGAAGATTGGATTTTATTCAAAGCCAGCTTCGAAGTGCCAGGGGGACAGGAGGTGAGGTTCAGAGAATAAGTCTATAAATGGCCCACTGCACTGACACCCACAGGCTTTCACTTTAAAAAAGAAATCTACCTACAGCACTGCCTGGCTTAGGTGGACAGGATCTATCATGTTCTTCAGCAAACCACCTGTTACCTGCAGGAGAAATGCAGGCCTGTGAGTGTGAGTGTGTGTGTGGGGGTGGGGGGGGGGTGGACTTTTGTGACCCTTATACAGACCAGATCCCAGAACTCAGGGAGGAAAAGATAATTCCACCTAACCATAAAATCTGTAAGAATAGGGTCCAATTAGAACTGGTCAGCATAGGCCAAAGTGACCTAGAATTGTCTTGGCAGGGGAACTTGAAAGTCTAATGTCACCTGGCTGTCAAAAACCAAGAGGTGGACCTGGGTGGAGCTCTCTGGGAGTTTCCCTGGGAACCACAATGAAGCCGGAGGGCAGGAAGGGCATGTTGTCCTTCTGAGAGGACCCATCTCTCCCTTGAGAGTGCCCCCATTTCCCCCTTTCCCATTCCTCTAAGAAACTCATGCCTATTATTCCGGGTAACATGGGCGGGTGGGTCTGATCTCAGCATGGGATGAAGGGGGAGTGTCTTCATGCTGTCTGTTTCAGGGAAGGTCTCTGCCCTGTCACTGTGGGAAGGTAGAAGAAACAATTGTTTCAAAGGTTCTATCTCCAAAATTCCTGAAAATTAGGACTTCTAAAGGAGAGGAGGGAACTGAAAAGGTAGGAAATGGATATAATGTGGACTTGACCTGTTAGACAGGCTGGAGTGAGCAGCATCATCTCAGCTTCCTCAGGGCCTGTTGGGGTGGCTTCCTCAGTCCACTGGGCGAGGAAGCCATTCCTGATTTCATGTGGGGGTGTACACACAAATTCCCTGTTTCATAATGAAGAAAAAATCTGACCACGTGAAAACAACAGAAATGCTGTCCCAAATGTTCCCCTTGAAGGGGAAGAACATTAAAAGGTGAGTGGAGAACATGAAGCAGAATCAAGCTGTATTTGGGGTTAGAGGAACTTCATAGAAAAGGCGTGGAGGTAGGGAGGGGTGCAGAGAACCCTGGTCCATCCAAAAAAATTTTAAGGGAAACGGGTTTAAAAAAAAAAAAAAAAAAAAAGTGCCAGCCAAAAAAAAAAGTGCCAGCACAGTATCTGACTAGGGAGTGAGGATACAACCCTTGCTAGGGAGAGAAGCCAAGCTAGACTTGAGAAGAGGTAGTCCCATCCCAACCCCCTTTAAACTTTTTCTCAAATTGGGCTGAGAAAGTAGGAAGAAAGTATATTCCCAGCACTTATTAAAAAAGAAAATAGGACCTACAAAGTTTCCTTAATCTGAAGTACCTGATATCCACTGAGCATCTCTGAGAGGCCTGAAGGCAGGCAGTAGTTTAAAAGGGTGTGCTAGTCATTAACATCGCTGATTTTTTCTTTAAAAGGCAACTGAAATCACCCATTCACTAACTTCAGGTTAATTCCTGGCCTGGTGCTGAGGTGCACTCCTATGATCCCCAGGCTCTGGAGGAAAAGGCAGGAGGATCTCAAGCCAGCCTCAGGAACTTAGGGAGGCCCTAAACAGCCCAGTAAGACCCAGTCTCAAAATAAAATACAAAGAAGGCTGGAGATGTGGCTCGGTGGTTTAGTTCCCCTGGGTTCAATCCCAGGTACCATCTAACCCCCTTACCCCACAAAACAAAAAGAACACACCCAAACAACAACAAAATAAGCAGGCTATTCTTACTGGCTTAACTACAGCCTTATGTTAAACGAAATGAACACTAAATACAAAGTTCCCGTCTCAAGCATAACATTAGTGAAAAGCGGAAAACCTTACTTTATATCCTTTTTACATCAATAAGAGGCTTTGGATTCAAAGTACCTTTGGCCTGCTACTCAAGAAAGGATAAAGTTGTGCCAGTCCTTTTGGAAAGCGTAGTTGGCTCTTAAAAGAGCCTTTGAGGTATGGAATACCAGGCGAATTCACTTGGCGCTGGTGTACTTGGTGACGGCCTTGGTGCCCTCGGACACCGCATGCTTGGCCAGCTCCCCAGGTAGCAGCAGGCGCACCGCCGTCTGGATCTCCCGAGAAGTGATGGTCGAGCGCTTGTTGTAGTGCGCCAGGCGCGATGCCTCGCCCGCGATGCGCTCGAAGATGTCGTTCACGAAGGAGTTCATGATGCCCATGGCCTTGGAGGAGATGCCCGTGTCGGGGTGCACCTGCTTGAGCACCTTGTACACGTACACGGAGTAGCTCTCCTTGCGGCTGCGCTTGCGCTTCTTGCCGTCCTTCTTCTGCGC
>JAJEJO010005192.1:78813-106109 GCA_020662805.1 Glaucomys volans | reverse complement strand
GGGCTGCAGTTCCCGGTGGGCCGAGTGCACCGCCTGCTGCGCAAGGGCAACTATGCCGAGCGGGTGGGGGCCGGCGCACCGGTCTACCTGGCGGCCGTGCTGGAGTACCTGACCGCCGAGATCCTGGAGCTGGCGGGCAACGCGGCCAGGGACAACAAGAAGACCCGCATCATCCCTCGCCACCTGCAGTTGGCCATCCGCAATGACGAGGAGCTCAACAAGCTGCTGGGGCGCGTTACTATCGCGCAGGGCGGTGTCCTGCCCAACATCCAGGCTGTGCTACTACCTAAGAAAACTGAGAGCCACCATAAGGTCAAGGGCAAGTAGGAGTTGAGTGTTGTTACGACTCCTAAAAAACCAAAGGCTCTTTTCAGAGCCACTTAACTGTTTCTGGCAGAAGAGCTGGTTCACCAGTTTTACTCTTGCAAATAACGTTGCTAGGTAATAATTATTTTACGGGTAACTCTAATTTACTAAACGCAAAATCGGATGTATATTTGGGAGTCGGTGATGCACCTCGTTTGTTGTTCCTTTTCCTTTTGGGCAAGCATGAATGAGCCAAGTAAAAAAAATCCTATGTACTAGTTAGTGCCCTTGGGAGGGAGGGAGAGGGGCATAAGGATAGATGTCAGTGTACAGCAAGTTTCAGAGATCTCTGGGTGGCTCTGAAAAGAGCCTTTGGGGCTTCGGTTGCTGACACATGCCGCTTCCTACTTCTTTTTGGAAGCCGCCTTCTTTGCCTTGGCCGCCTTTGGCTTAGCTGCCTTGGGCTTAGAGGCCTTGGGTTTGGCCGCCTTGGGCTTAACCGCTTTGGGCTTCGCCGGGCTCTTGGCTGCTTTTTTGGGTTTGGAAGCAGCCTTAGCCTTCTTAGGGCTTTTGGCTACTTTCTTTACACCAGCCGCCGCAGGCTTCTTCGCTTTCTTGGGAGTCTTCTTTACTGCCTTTTTGGCTCCCGCAGCTTTTTTGGGCTTCTTTGGAGTAGCGCCTGCAGGCTTCTTGGCCTTGGCTGCTCCCGCCTTTTTGGCCTTGGGCTTGGATTCCCCGGAAGCCGCCTTCTTGTTGAGCTTGAAGGAGCCCGAGGCGCCGGTGCCCTTGGTCTGCACCAGGGTGCCCTTGCTCACCAGGCTCTTGAGGCCCAGCTTGATGCGGCTGTTGTTCTTCTCCACGTCGTACCCACCAGCTGCCAGCGCCTTTTTGAGCGCGGCCAAGGAGAGGCCATTGCGCTCCTTGGAGGCGGCCACAGCCTTGGTGATCAGCTCTGAGACAGGGGGACCTGTCGTCTTGCGCTTGGCAGCGCCTGTACCCGCCGCCTTCTTAGTAGCTTTCTTCTTGGCAGGGGACTTCTCCACTGGCGCCGGGGCGGCAGTCTCGGCAGGAGCGGTTTCCGACATGGCGAGAGCAGGAACTGCTAGAGAAGAGATTCGATATCTAAAGAGCAAGTTTTGCAATGCTCCTTAGCTCGGGCCTGGGGCTTATATAAGCCGGCGCTGGCCTGTGATTGGTGGAGCGTCCAATCCACTGTCCTCAGGCAGCCGTGGTTCAAGGTTGGGTTCCCAGATTGTGTTTGTTAGTCTCCAAAATTTGATTAAATACTGAAAACAGCAAAACAGAATTTGGCGCTTTAAAGCGCCAAAAGGAAGAAAACAGTCCCTAGTTCCCCACAGTTATCTGCCTTTTCACGAATCACACCCAGTGGATGAAAGGTGTTTTTAAAACACCCTTTGGTTTTTCATTAAGAATCCACTAGACTGAGGGAATTGTGCTAGTTACTTTTATGTTGCAAAAACTTTTAGTAAGTGTCCAATGAAAGTTTTGTGAAAGGATCGGTTGGTAGTTGCCACCTTTGATTTTTGCAAGAAGGAAGGCAATAGTTTCCTTGGTTGGGGCATAAACTTTGTTTCTAATTGTAGCAAGTAACACAGATGCAGGGTGTCTGGTGGCCTAGTCTGAAATTAACACAGACCTTACTTTAAAAACCAGTTCTGCCTCCTACTAGTTTCTACCAGTGGATGTGTTTTATTAAGGATGAGATTTTGCAGCTTGGCAACATTCAGTCATTGAGAGTGCTTTGTCCATCGCAGCAAGCAGATTTTGAAATCACTTTGGCTTTTGAAACCAGCCTCCTGAATTCAAATTTAAACTTAAGTTTGGCATGTTTTCTGGTCAAAATGCTTTCTCTCTTTATTTCTTGGGCAAATGCATTAGAATGGGGAAAAGATAATCAATACAGATTGAATACAGAAAATTTGCCTTAGAAAAAAATTCTAAAACCTGAAAAAAAAGAATTGAGAACTCCCTGTAACTCTAAACTCGGAGTGAAGACTCAAAAGTGTTCACACTAAAATCTCCACCAACATTGAAGAAGCAACACTATCAGAAATGCTTTTCTGAACGTTGCCAGCATACATGGGCATGGGTATTTTTTTGTGTTAGGTATAGATGGAACACTATTGTGAAAGAATAACTGGATATGGATGTGAGCTTGCATTAGTACTGAGTACTAAGTTAGAGATAATGACCATGAAGTTAGAAAGTGGGTGAGGTTTGCTCTTTTGGGGAGGAAAGGGAAATGGCAGGGTTTTGTTTATACAGATTTATTCGGATCTCAAATGAAATCAACTGTTTCTTTGTTTTTTAAGGTTCTTTTTATGCAAAGTAAGGTTTTTAAAAACAATAGAAATCAAGTTGCTTTAGTACTTGCCAGTGCAAAAGCATTTCAGGGAAGTTTCAAGCCACTAACATACTCTCTCTGCAGGGGTTGCAAAGTGACTGTTTCTGGATAGTGGGCTGTTTTTATATGACCCTCAAATTAAAAACTGACTTTGCATTTTTAAAGGATGGTGACAACCCAAAAATAAGACATGGCACAGACCAGGTGGCTCTTTAAACCTGAAAAGTATTTGCTACCTGGCCCTTTGCAGTTTTGAACTCCAGATGATGCTATAGGCCTCATTCAGAACAAAGCAAATTAAAACTGAAAAGGAGATCTTAACAATACAATATTCCAACCAAGCACTTTCCACTATTTCAATCACAAAACTTTCAGAAGACTTGGTGGGGAAGACTCCAAACTCCATTACTTAGGAGCGCAAGTGCACAAAAATGTGAGCTACCTTTCATTTAGCATTTAACAAGTAACAGGAGGTGATCCTATGTATGCTTTGCAGGTTTTTGTTCATTTGCCACATTTTGTAGCTGTACAAGCTGAAGCCTAGAGAGAGAGAAAGAACAACTTGCCAAATTATACAGCTAGTAGCTGGCAGTTGTGGGATTTAACCTAGACAGCTGGCCTCACCTGTAGTGTGGTGGGAAGATGATTGAAGGGGTGGGGAAAGAACAATGTCTGTACCTGCAAAAAGTAGCCAGTGGTCCCAACACCTGGCAGAGCTTGAGGTTAATTTATAGGTCACTTCTGGTCTTATAGTTCAGAACTCTTTCCCAAATCAATCCCGTTTCCAGAAAGCTTTAGTCAGTTGCTGTAATATAAACCTGCTTGGAAGAGTGAATTCAAGAATAGGGGTTAGAAAGGAAGGCCCAGGTGGTTGACATCTAGACACTCAAGAGAAAATATGGCCTTCACAGAAGTATCCCAGTCAAGACATACCCCAAAAGGCAAAGTGAGACAATTACATAGAAAGAGCACATTAAGGATACTGCTGAAGATGCCTGTTTTGTGGAAAGCAGTACCAGTAACATTATAACATCCAGCATCTAATTCCCAGCCTTTAGAAAATATCTGAAATCCAACAGGCCACCATGTGCATATAGTGAAATGATTTGAGCAAAGGTTCAGTGTGGTCTAGTACAAGACTTTAAGGACGGCCCCCAGTAGACATCAAGCATCCAGATCTTCCTACCCCTGCATCAACTACCCTAACACAATGGCAAAGCTAAAGTATAAGCAATTTCCCAGAACAATTACTTTCCCAAGGTATGGCTGGAGAATACGCAGATGGTTGGCGAGTGTCTCGTCAAAAACACCTCCCTGTGGCACAGAATCTCTGCCAGAACAGGGCCCCAATCATGGGACTGTACGTGGAACAGCTCCATTTTGGTGATAAACTGAGGGGCTCTGAAAAGAGCCTTTTGGGTATTGCTGATTTTGGGCCACTAGAAATTTATGCCCTCTCCCCACGGATGCGGCGCGCCAGCTGGATGTCCTTGGGCATGATGGTGACGCGCTTGGCGTGGATGGCGCACAGGTTGGTGTCTTCGAACAGCCCCACCAGGTAGGCCTCGCAGGCCTCCTGCAGCGCCATGACCGCCGAGCTCTGGAAGCGCAGGTCGGTCTTGAAGTCCTGCGCGATCTCGCGCACCAGGCGCTGGAAGGGCAGCTTGCGGATCAGCAGCTCGGTGGACTTCTGGTAGCGGCGGATCTCGCGCAGCGCCACGGTGCCGGGCCGGTAGCGGTGCGGCTTCTTGACGCCGCCGGTGGCCGGCGCGCTCTTGCGGGCGGCCTTGGTAGCCAGCTGCTTGCGCGGCGCCTTGCCGCCGGTGGACTTGCGCGCTGTCTGCTTGGTGCGAGCCATGGCGAGAGTTCACTACTCCTCAAGTGAGGTAGCTCGCAGGAAATCCCAGTATTTATAGCAAGCTTCGCGTTCTGATTGGACAGTAGACTGCCGCCCTTCTCATTCCATCCACGGAATTGGTTCCTGGTTCAATCCTCTCTTTAAAGGAGTTTTCCGTCTCCACAGTGGTCTTTCAATAAATGTACAAAGAAATTCTTACTGACTTAGAAAAGCCTTCTAGCATTTACATGCATTAAAAACCTAGAAAATGTATTAGGGGGGCAAAAGTATCTTGCATTATTTCAAACAAAAGCATGCGGGAAGACAGGTGAAGGAATTGAGACTAAACGACGAATGAAATAATTAGTAACAAATTCGTCACGCGCCATGCCAGCACGCTTTTATGGCTTGTGGCTTTAGGTGTACTCGGTCCTTGCCACTTTAAGTCTTTCGAAACGCAATACATAGGGAGCCCTGTTTTGCTTTAAACTGGGAGTAAAGATTGACCTCAAAGTCAGACACCTTGGGATATTCGACGCCAGCTACGGAAACCCTGATAAGGACAAATCTACTTGGTACGAAAATTGATATGTCGCCGAGGATTAACATAACCTTAAAAATGCTTACAGCTCTTCGTAGGCTTTGTGGGCGGCCCTGAGAAGGGCCTTTGAGCACGATAAGCGTTGCGTTAGCGTGGCGAGGCCGGGAGCTTAGCCGCCGAAGCCGTAGAGGGTGCGGCCCTGGCGCTTAAGCGCGTACACCACATCCATGGCCGTGACCGTCTTGCGCTTGGCGTGCTCCGTGTAGGTGACGGCGTCGCGAATCACGTTCTCCAGGAAGACCTTGAGCACCCCGCGGGTCTCCTCGTAGATAAGCCCGGAGATGCGCTTGACGCCGCCGCGGCGGGCCAGGCGGCGGATGGCGGGCTTGGTGATGCCCTGGATGTTGTCGCGCAGAACCTTACGGTGGCGCTTGGCGCCGCCCTTGCCCAGACCTTTGCCTCCTTTCCCCCGACCTGACATAGCTAGGAACCTTAGAGACTGACGTTTCCACCGCTGGAGCAGTGGTTTATATACCACTCCGTCGGACCTGATTGAAACCGCTCACGCCAGAGGCAGAGCTCCACCGGGAGCCCTTCCCGGGTTTTCAGAAAAACAATGAAAGGGCGGTGCTTAAACTGTAGCTAGGAAGAGACCTACGTAAAAGTTTCTCCGTGCGTCTCCGAGATCTTTCGCGCCACCCAGCGCTGCCGTTCCGCTCCTTCACCTCCGCCCTGGCAGAGCTTTCTGTCTCTGGTTTAGACTGCCTCACCAGTTCCTTCTGGCTTCTGAAATCGAGTTGGCCCTTTCAAGAGAGGCCGTCCTGTCACCGGTTACGGTATGCACAGTGCTTTATCCTGGCCTGGGTGTGGTCAGCCCGCCGAGAGTCCCGCCGCAGTTACGCGTCCTTTCCGTTCCACTGTGGCTTCCCCGCTGTTCTCAGTGTGGTCGTCTGCCCTCCTCACGGTTCCCTTTTCTCTTCCCTCATGCGCTGCCACACTTCTGGGGCTATGCGACTAGCATTGTCTTTGTTCTGCTGGGGAAAAGCTTGCGGAAGCTCTTTGAGGAAGGGCGCCTTCACCCGTCTTTCCTGCGGAGAGTGGAGCGAGTGGGCTTCAGCTCGGGCTGCCCAGTCCCCTCTCCTCTACTGAAGAGAAGCACCTGTAAGCCCACTCCTCCGAATCTGCACGAAATGCACAATACGGAGACCAGGGATGTCTTTTTCCATGGAAAAGAAAGTGCTGCAAAGGCAGAGTGCTGGGCTGTGTCCAGTCTCCAGTAGCTAGGATTGCCCCCCCCCCCCCCCCGCCCCCCTTCTACGGCGAACTGTCTTTGTTTACCTTTTGTTTCAGTAATGCTTGGTTGGTTATTTACTCCTTCTACAAACGTCTTGTTTTAGAAGTTAGTGTCTTCTACTGCACTGTGAACTATAATCGTTGTATGTTTCTCACTGAACTGGTCTCTTTGTCTTCTTGCTAATAATAGAACCCCATGTTTAATACTGAAGGTGAAACCCTGCATCTCCTGCCGGAATGATCACCATGGTCAGCTTCCCTTGCAACTTGAAAATCCAAAGGTATTAAATAGCCTCTTTAAGTAGCAACTATTTTTTTTTTTTAAGTGAAACTTTATATGATGAGATCTTGAAACAATGAGAATTCTTAGGAGTGCTACTTTATTTAGTGAAGGAAGTGCCAGGAGAAGGAGAGACTTCCTCCACATCAGGGTGAGTGGCTGGGCCTTACAAATTACATGGACATATTAACATGGGGGTGTAATGAAATATAAATATGGAGATTTTACAGAAAAGGAATGAAAACCCAAAGAGGCAAATAGATCCCAGGGGGCTTATAGGCCATCTTCAAGGGAGCAAACTACTGGAAGATAAATGTTATGAAAATAAAATTTCTGTAGTAAAGTCTGCAGATTATAGTCATCTCAGGGGATAAGAATGTTTTTCGAGAGTCATTCTCCTCTTCTGGTATGACTGACGAAGACACCTTTACCCCAGAAAATTTCCTTTATAAATGTAACATTTCTTTTTCAAATGTGAACTTTTACCCTATTTTCACATTTTTCTTGCTGTTTCTCAAATTAATCTGCTCAGCATGATCTATACACCCAAGTAGCTTGGTTTGCAGTTGAATATTATGGTCTCCTGCAAATATAACTCAGGGAGGGCTGTGGTTTGAAGGCTTAACAATGGCTTGCCTTGAGAAAATTGAGTTGTTGGTTGGGTCTCAGAATGCAGTGTTCCAAAGTGTAGTACTTCACACTAGTACTTCAGGTTGAAGCACTTCAGAAGCAAGTCTGTCTGTCTGTCTGTCTGTCTCTCTCTCTCTCTTTTTTTTTTTTTTTTTTTTTTTTTTCCAGTACCAGGGATCAAACTCAGGGGCACTTGGCCACTGAGCCACATCCCCAGCCCTATTTCATATTTTATTTAGGGACAGGGTCTCACTGAGTTGCTTAGCATCTTGTGGTTGCTGAGGCTGGCTTTGAACTCCTGATCCTCCTGCCTCAGCCTCCTGAGCTGCTGGGATTACAGGTATGCACCACCTCGCCTGGTACCTTCTTTCTTTTCCAAAGCAAATCATAGAAGCCAGAATTCCTCTTCCCCAAGGGGGGGGGGCAGTAAAAAATAGAAATCCTCTCTCCTAAACCAGGCAGGCTCAAAACCCTGGAGAGGTCACCTTCTCCTATCTCTCTTGAGACTCCATTCTGGAGGAGTTCTGCCCCATACCCAGGATCAGGGCATGTCACAGAGAGGCCAGGAAGAACCTGGACAGATAGGCCTTGCTGAGCTCCCCTTCAGTCCTTGACCACAAGGTTGCAACCTTCTGCCAGTCACATTTCTCCACAGCTGCCCATTCCTCACCAAGTCTATGCATAAAATTTGCAGTCTGCCCTGAGTTGTTGGGTTTTCATTTCCGAAGGCTCCCTGTCATGGAAAACTAATGAGGTATGTCTGTGGTGGTTTTATTTCCCTAGCCTCTTTGATTACAGGAGTGCAAGCCAGGACCCTCAGAATGGTGAGGAAAGGGGTCACCTCTCCACCCCGACAGCATGGACATGTATGTTTTTCAGACATGTGAATGCTTCTAAGTGTTCTTTGTTAAATCAGAGTTTTTAAATTCTCTTCTTGCACCTGCGTGGAGGAAACAAATGGATTCTGGAGATTTCTTAAAGAGTTTGAGAATCTAGTTTCATTTAAATTAAGTACATTCAAAATGTTTCTTTTCAAAATTTTCCTCAGGAAATAATAATGCTAGTTAGCATGAGTTGCCCAATAAATTCTTGTTGATTAATTGTGATAAATGGTTGTGTATTTTTCTCACTTTGGGAGAGATGTACTTTTTCAAGAGAAATGTTGGCCATTTCAGGTTTCATATAATTCCCTTTCTTCCTGGTCAGATGCATACGTGAGGCTCTTAGTTTTGCTTATTGATCCATACTTGTCTTCTTGACAATTTCTTAGTGTTTTTAATTTAAAGTTTTGGGCTCAGTCCTTTTTAATATGACTACATTTTCAGTTTGATATACTACCTACTTAGTTCCTCGACACTTGATTTTGTCCTTACTTTGCTTACAGCTTTGAAATTAGCTAATAGGTCATGTGTTGCATATTGTTTTCTTTTCTTTCCCTTCTTCAAGAATAGTTTATCAGCTCTTCTCCTAATTCTCATTCTTCTATCCCCCAGACACACATGTGAATGCATGCACATATACACTATTGAAAAGCAGCTGTTGCTGTTTGCTCTTTTCCTTCCTGTGAACTCACTCTCTCAAATCCTTCCTCCATACATTTTACCCAAGATCAGACATGATTATGAGACCCAGACACAGGGAGCTTCCTCTCTTCCGTGGTCACAGCTCAGTGTAACACCATTCCAACCTCCTTAAGGATCCTTCAGTTTGCATTGCCCTGTGGTGTGTCATTAAGACTAGGAGCAGAAGAACCTTCCTTCCCTCTGAAGGTTTGGTATGCAAATCTGGGACTTGAACTGGCAGTAGACAGGTTAACAGGAGAAAAGGCATGTGCATCTATTATGTGCACCTGGTAAGAGAGTCAAGCACCTTATAAACTCTCTTCTCAGGGTAGAGGGAAGTGAAGGATGCCGGCAGTGTTAGAGGAAGAATGCATGAATTTTAGGGAAGATGAATGGGCCCAAAGGACAGGCAGTAACCTGAGCCCAGTCTACCTGGGCTGCAGTGTGGGGCCAACTCTAGTCTTTCTGCCAGGCTTTGTGCACCAGTTTCCTGCAGATGGTGAGAGATCTGTGGAAGGAATTTCGGACATTAAATATCTTCTGGGGGCCTGGCCTTTGGACAGAGGCACCTCAGAGAAAGCCCCTCCCTGCATCTGCTGTGCCTGTGTGCTCTTGGTTTGAAGGGGAGAAACAGGGGCATATCTGGGCCATTGTTTTCTAAGCTCCTGCAACAGTAATTAAAGGGTGCTGCAGACGCAGAGTCTGCGCCTGTCACTGTCTGGATGTGAGGAATCTGCCAAAGCCTCGTGTGTGAGGCAGCGCGAAGTTTCGGAGAGACATGATTGGGTCATGAGAGCCTTAATCCGATCAATGAGCGAATTCCCTGGCTGGAATAACGGAGTGGTAACTGAAGGAGGGGAGGGTGTGGCTGGAGGAGGTGGGTCACTGGGTAGATATTTTGTATCTGGTTAATGAACTCTGTCTCTCTGCTTCTTGATCATCATGTGAGCTGCTCCCCTCCACCACAGTCTTCCGTCATTACCTTGAGCCCCAAGGAATGGAGCCAGCTCCCTATGGGCCAAGAGCACTGAACCATGAGCCCTCAAATAAACTTTCCTCCCCTAAAATTGTTTTGGTCAAGTCTTTTAGTCACAGCAGTGAGAAAGCTGCCTAAAACACTGTGCTTCCAGATTTTTCTTCTCTTGATCTTATTCCACCATCTCTCCTAAGGCCCACTATTCCATAGCCTTTGGAATCTCATTGCAAAGCCACTTCATCTTGCACCTGGAATTCTCTCAAGACCCAAGTATGGTCCCACAGTAATCCCAATGACTCAGGAGGCCGAGGCAGAAGGATTGTGAGTTTGAGCCCAGTCTCAGGAATTCAGGGAAGATCCTGTCTCAAAAGAAAAAATAAAATTAAAAAAAGGACTGGGGATGTAGCTCAGTTTCAAAGCAACCCTGGACTCAATCTCCAGTACTGAAACAAAAAGAGAGAGAGAGAGAGAGAGAGAGAGAGAGAGAGAGAGAGAGAGAGAGCGCTAAATATGTCCTCCAATATACAAGGCCTTTCAATACTGATTCTTTCTCCTTGTTTACCTAGTGGTCTTCCTGTCCTGGCTATTTCTGGAGTGTTCTTCTATCATGCGTGTGCAGGGAAGAAAGAAAAATCATTTTCCCTCTACTCTTTCTGAGTTCTTAGAAAGAGCACCCTGTAGCAGAAAAGAGATAAGCAGAAGAAAAATATCAACATACAGAACTTCATTAGGAAGTATATTTTGTATTTATACAAAAGATACCAAGGAAAAAGTAAACCTCACAGAAGTGGCAGGGACGGGTGTGGGAGGCCAGTTACAGGGACTTGGAGAAGCATGACAACAAGATAAGGACCGGCCTGCAGGTGGCCAGCTGTCATCACTGGGAGTCCGTTTTGAGTGAGCCTCCCTTCCTGGCACAGAGAGGGAGTCAGCCTTACAGATGGGGACTTCCAGCTCAGACGCAAATTCCCCTTACAGAGGAACATCCTCTGCACAGAACTTCTGTGTCTGTAGTTTCTCAAAACCATCTGCTCAAAATAGTCCTTATGCCAAAGAGGCATATATTGGGTAACACGTTATGGTGTCCATAGGCACATAAGCAATGGTGGCCTTTCCCTTCCCCTCCAGGCTTCCTGCAGTTTGGTTGGTTTCAAGCCTTTCAGGCCAACAGTAACCTCCTGCTCTTTCCCTCACCTCTCGCTAACATCTCCCAAACTGGACGTGGAGAGAAGAGTGTGAGGTGAAGATGACTTGACCTCCATTACCATGCAGACTCTCTGGCCTCAGGTGAACAGGCGTTTTCAAAGACAGGCACTCTCCACGTGGCATTCTTTAAACGTCACTTGGGTTGGTGTCTTTGGTGGTCATCAGCCTACTTGGGAGTAGAGCTAGGCCATTCCTTCTAGTTCCCAGCACTGGTGTGCCCAGGCGTGAGCTGGTGGCTGTAGCAAGGGCGACTGAGTCTTGCTCTCAGCTTCTGCATTTCTGTTTACTTCTCACCTTACTTCAGACAGAAGAGGGCATTTTTTAGGATTCCTCCACTCTATTTTACTTATCCCCTTAAGTTCTCCCTGCCTTCCTTCCTGTTATCATGAATGTGACTTCATAGGTCTGTGGACATCCTTGGGGCACAGGCCTGGCATGGAAGAGATGGCTCCATGGTTCTCCAACACATCTTGTCCAAGGTCACTCGAGCACATGGGTCTCTCCACTTTCTTGCCAGGACACAGTGCACTTAGTGTTAGGGACAAATTCACATGTTGAAGCCCAGTCTGCAGAGTGGTGCTGGGAGTCAGGACTCAGGAAGAGATGAGGTCCTAAGTTCAGGGCTTTAATAGTGGAGGTCCTCCCAGAGCTCTGCCTTGCCCCTTCCCTGTCTGAGGACACGGCCTGAGGCTCACTGGTGAGTGAACAAGGAAATGGGTCCTAACTGGATCTCAGCCTGGAACCAAGGGCAGTGTTTGTAAGTCACCAAACAGGTGGCTCTAGCACCTTCTGTGTAGCTTTCTCATTTTACCAGTCTGGTGTGTGTTATGCAGTTCTTCCTTGTTGTTTTGATTTGCATATCTCTGAATACAAGTGAGGTTGAAAAATTTTTTCTACATTAAAAATCTGAAATTTTTCTTCAATTTAAAATAAAACAACCAAGGCATATTTTCTTATATAGAACCATTACTCATAACCCCTCTTCCAGGCTACATTTGTAAATGAGCACAGCTCATACAGTTTCTCCCAGTTTCCATTTCAGAACGGACAGCATTTTAAATGCAGTCAAGGTTAGTTTTTATTATTACTGTTATGATCAGCAGGGATAACTGAATACATTCAGTTTTTCACATCTTAGAACCTCTTCCACAAGGAGGCCATGTCGATGGGGAGTGCTTCTGGCAGCAGCTCCTGCGAGATGTGGGACCTGCCCTGAGCTTGGATTAGGGATCTTGGGAACCTGCTTGCTCTCCTGTCTGCCTTTCAGGGCAGCAGCACCTCTGGGGAGCACCAGCAGCCCCGTGAGCCTTTGTTCTTAACTCTCGTTCCAACATCTTTTCTGCCTCCCAAACAGATGCTTCCTGCGCACCATGTAGCATCCAGGGAATTGGAAGAGAAGTGTGGGAGAGTGCCTTGTGGAAAACGGAAGCTAACAGACCATCAAAGAAATGAGATCAGCCATTTGCCAGTTAGATCAGCCATGAAGTGACCTGTTTATGTGTTGGTCACTGAGTTGGATAGCTTCCTAGGTTTTAACCTGTGACAAGAGTTAATCCCCAGCTCACTCTCACCAGAGGACTTAGGTGTGTTTCTCCAGTTCTCTAAACCAAAACCCAAACATGAAACTAAGCTCAGTGAATATTCTCTGAGCATCTGACGTGCTCTCGGGCCATCGATCAAGGCACTGTCACATCTTACCTCATTTGACCTCTAAAGCATCTCTTGAAGATGTTTTGTAGTCAGGAAACGGCATCTTTAACCACATTGAAGTCAACTGTTAGTGATGGGTTCAGAGCATGCTGTCCCAGGACGTTGGGTATTTAAGTTGCAGGAACTTGAGAAACAGGATATGCGAGAAGGATTTCTGATCTTCCCTCGAAGTCCTAAGTCCAGAGGAAAGGAGTACTCTTATGTGCGATGCCAGAGAGCCACAGGACTCTGCGAGCAGGTCTTAGTGTTGCTCCACCTCCAGCATGAACCCTTCCAGTCTAACTGCTTTGCATCCAAGTGTCACAGGTCCACTTCATGTTTTGAGCATAACCCCTGCTGCTCTGCCACTGATGCTTATTTTAAAACTGACATCCCCCTCCTCATCTCTTTCCCCTCACTCCCTTTTTAACCTTGGGGAATCAAGATTAAGCTTCTTCCTGTCCTAGGTCAGGTGACCTGTCCTTGAGCTCACGCATCACAGGAATGAAGTAGTTGAAACTTCAGGGATGGCACCAGAAGGTCTAAGAAATGGCTCTCTCTCAATGCTACATGTGAACTATGACCCCTGACAAAGAACAGCTTGGTCTGTAGTCTTCGAATCATCTCCTTAAAGGTCCTCTGTTCCCTTTGACAGGCAGAATGACAGCCTCTGGGATGGGAGTCCCTGGTTTCTCCTTTGCTAGCAAAGCAATAAAACTTCTTTGTTTTCCTTAAAATTGTGTCCTCATTATTGGATTGGCATGGGGACAAGAACTGATTTTTTTGGTAGTGTTCATTGCCTCAATAAGGCTGTCCATACAAAATTGACATTCAGTACATGTGCATGCTTTTCTCTCATTGATCTTTTGTTACAGAAGCCCTAGCCTATGCATTTAAGTAGAAAGAAGATATTTTTCCTCCCCTGAATTGATGTTCATTGGTGTGGGGTATAAAAAAAAGGGGAATAATGATTTCTAATAGCTTGTTTAACAATAGGATCACTGGAGATGATACCTCTGACAGGTACAAATTTTTCAAAAAGTAGAAAGGGCCACTGAAGGAGCAAGGAGTGGGCAGCCACAATCCCTGGTCTGACCTGCACCAAGAACACTTTGTGCCAGGACCTACTTGCTGTGAAAGAGCTAGACCCTGACTGTGCCAATCTCACAATGTTCCTTTATTAGTTGAATGTGATAGTAAATGTGGGAAAGCTTAAAAGAGAAGGGCACGAAACAATTGTTAGCACTGACAGGGCAAGGTCAGAGGGGCTTCCTGCACACACACTCTCAACTGTTAGTTGTCAGCAGTGTGCTGGGAAATAGCAAATGAAAACAAAATAGAATACTGCTTTAGAAGTCAATATTTGTTCACAGGGACATTGATTTCTTGGAATCTTACTAATTTCTAAGTGAACTGGAAAAAAAAATTTGAGATTTTTTTCTCCTCTGCTAGACAGGTGCTTTCCTGCACAACTGCTCTGCCTGAGAAGCCAGCAGCTTTCCTCTTCTTTCTAAATTCTTAGTGTACTAGGCTGGTTTTCAGCCTCTGGATAGCAACACAAACAAATCCTGCAGATTCCTGGGCAAGGAAAAGCAAGGCCCTGTGGACGAGACTTCCCTGGGGCTAGGGACCAAGTTGTGGGCACTCATCCCACTTGGGTGACATGAGTCTTTAGGATGACTCCTGACTCTCCTATCTCCTGTTGCATCAGTTATTCTTCATGAAACAGATTACTCAAATATGTGTTAGATTAAAACAGCAAGTTCATTACCTCTCACCTTTTGAACATGAGGTGCACAGAGTGGTTTCGTTGTGTGGATCTGGCTCAGGATATTTCAGGAAGTGCAGCCTCCACTTGTTGAAGGGGCTGCACTCATCTGAGACTTGACCAGGGCCAGACCTGGCTCCCTTCCTGGCTACAATTCCTTGTTGACTGTCAGAGGCCCCAGTTTCTTACCAGGCAGGCCTCTCCAAGGAGGAAAGTTCCACATGGTAGCTAGGGTCCAGAGCATCTAAACTGAGCCAGTAGGAAGCCAGTGCCTGTCTGTAAGTGGCTGGACTTTTTATTTTATTCCCTAGAAAAAGTCTCTGAATTCAGGATACGTGCACAGGGACTGGCGTTAGGCTCCAGTTTTTGAAGGAAGGAGCATCAAATAAAACCCCCATTTCTAAGTCTTCACTTGAGTGTGCTCATAGTGCATAGTCCATTTGAAACTAGACCTCAGAAGACTCCAAATTCCCAGCCAGTGTCCTTGAAATGGAGCAGGAAGACCTTTGCATGGTCTTGCATGTCAGCCTTTTCCATTGAAGGAAATCAGGCCTTCTGCCCTGGCTATTGCTGTTTTTCCAAAATGGAATCTTCTGTGTTTTCCTAAGGCCTTTGGAGGACTGAGCTGAACCTATCTCTGTCTGAGTGATAGCAAATTATCAATCCATTCTAGAAATAAAACAGCGAGCACAACAACACCAAATCTTTGATTCTATGACTTGTATCTTCTATGAGGGGAGAAAATATAGCAAAATCTAACTGTGACCACTTAGCTTCACAGATGTTAGGCAGCACCTTTTCTCCTGGGTTAGCACATAATGCACAACAGTCATGCAAGGGTCTAAGTCTTGAGAAGCTTTCAGGTGCCCCAGGTGGGACAGATCTGCACCAGGTGATCTCCATCTGACTTCTGCCTGGGTAAATCACCAGTGTAGCATCAGGTGATTGGCCCACGGTCTTCAGCACCCAGTTAGATGACCTGATGCCCACCAACTGGCCTCAGGCACATGGCTACATTACTAGGCTCCTGCAAGTTAGCCATTAAGACCAGAGGGCTAAGGTGCAAACTTCACAATATCACAGCTTTGTCCTGTGAGCTTATCAGGTGAGTTACTGCCAGAGAAAAACCTCACTTCTCATGGGAACCAGAGTGCTCATCTGAACACTACCACATCCTCCTGGTAACAACCGTCCAGCTGGTTCGGCCAAATTCAGGTTTTGTTCTTTCAGGAGTAAAGCTTTAAAAATCATATTGGCTAAGAGACTTTGAGGCTCACCTGTTAGGTAGCTACTTAGCCATGAATGGAAGAGCAGGAAACAACTGGAGGGTAACTGAAAACCACAGGGAGGCTTATCTTACAGATAAGCACCTGGAACATAGTCACATCTGAGGCAGGAAGATGGCAAGTTCAAGGTCAGCCTCAGCAAATTAGTGAAGCCCTAAGCAACTTAGTGATACCCTGTCTAAAAATCAAACAGGCTGGGAATGTAGCTCAGTGCTCAAGTTCCCTGGATTGATCCCCAGAACCAAATGAAGAAACAAACAAAAAAAGCTGTTGTTCCAAGATCAAGGCACACCCTTCCAGGTGGCCTGGACCCTCCCTTATCACAGAAACTCACAACCCCCCATCACCCTGGCAACCAAAACATCAGGACCCTCACAAAGTTTGATGGTGGCTGTTCAAAGGGTAATTAACTGATGAGGGGGGCAGGAAATTGAGGCAAAAACAGGGGGGCTCAATTTTCTTAAAACCTTCAACTCTGAGCACTAAACCATTCTATCTTAGGAGTCCATGCAGCCCCCAGGCTGCCCGTCCAAAATAAAGAGGGGACTTGGGTGGGGCTCTAGAAACCTCCCCAGATTACCCCCAACTCTAGAGCACCCTGTCCCTCTCCTCCTCAAGAGAACCACTCTCTCAAGTGTTCTTTTCTCCTTTCCCATCCCTTCTAATAAATTCATACCTGTTACTGAGGCCGTGTCTAAAATTTTCTCATTCCATCTCATGATCAGGGTGGGATGGATGGGACATTCTTGGGTGTCTGTTTCCTGGGAGGGCCAGCCCTGACCACACCACTATTGTTAGACCCCAGGCAAAACATCGACATGGCCTTAAGAATTTCACCTCCTGGGAACCTGTAGGGGCAGTTGTTAGTCACTATGGAGCGTTTACAACCCGGAAATAACCTTTCAAGTGATGTGGATACCTAGCAGGTCAAAGGCAACCAGCAAGTGGGGGGACGGGTCAATCTACATGTAGTTTATCTGGTTTTAAGAGGCTGGCAATTCCCGAACATCAGCACCTACCTGTAGTCCCAGGCAGGCAGCCTGGGAAACGAGCCTATCAAAGAATAATTGTTTTCAGCCTCGGCAAACTCGCCTTAGGTTGAGGAAGGAAATCACCCCCTTAGAAATGACTCCTTCTCAGCCAGGCATGTTGGTGCACGCCAGTTATCTCAGCGACTCCGAAAGCCCAGGCGGGAGAATCCCGGCCAGCCTCAGCAGTTTAGCTACTCAGATGAAAAGGGCTGGGATGTGACTCAGCGAGCCTGGGGCAATCGCCAGCACCCCTCGCCCTCGCCCCGGCAAAACAAACCCCATTTCTTCGCTTGCCTATTACACATTATGGTTTAGTTAATGTGAAACGGCTCTTGAGGTGTTACATAACTTTTGACTATTTTCAACAAAGTGATAATGCACTTGTTTAAAGATTAAAAAAAAAAAGCCTAGGTCACCGTGGAACAGCTCTCAATGAGAAGGTAGGTGGCTCTGAAAAGAGCCTTTGGGGAGGTAACTAGGGAGTCTTAGGAGCTCAAGCCCTTTCCCCGCGGATGCGGCGCGCCAGCTGGATGTCCTTGGGCATGATGGTGACGCGCTTGGCGTGGATGGCGCACAGGTTGGTGTCCTCGAACAGCCCCACCAGGTAGGCCTCGCAGGCCTCCTGCAGCGCCATGACCGCCGAGCTCTGGAAACGCAAGTCGGTCTTGAAGTCCTGCGCGATCTCGCGCACCAGGCGCTGGAAGGGCAGCTTGCGGATCAGCAGCTCAGTGGACTTCTGGTAGCGCCGGATCTCGCGCAGCGCCACGGTGCCCGGCCGGTAGCGGTGAGGCTTCTTGACGCCGCCGGTGGCCGGCGCGCTCTTGCGGGCGGCCTTGGTGGCCAGCTGCTTGCGCGGCGCCTTGCCGCCGGTGGACTTGCGCGCTGTCTGCTTAGTGCGAGCCATGGAGAGAGACCAAAGCACTGGAAAGAAGGAACTGAAGCGCTGTTGCGAGGACCCGAATTTATACTGATGAGCTCATCCTGATTGGTCAGAACCGTTGCAACTGTAACTTGATTGGCTTCTAATTTAATCCATGTCTCTTGAGCGGTTGTCTCTTCCGTAACAATTTTTGTGGTTTTTCCAGTTTCAAGCAAATACGATTCCTCTAATGAAAAGAGAATCTGAATTGGAGTTCGTGGGAGTCAGTCTAAACTGCTTTTAAACCAAAGCATTTTTGAGCCTTTGTTTTTTTCTATTTCAGATAATATGAAAAAGTTAGGAGAATAATGTAGTTGTTAGTACATAAAAGCATTTGTTTCATAACTGCTTTTAACGATTGTACCAAAGGGCCCTCCCCCCCCAAAAAAGAAAAAGATTAAAAACAGATTGGCACATTGGCTCCTGGAATATGGAAACTTGTTTGTCCTGCCTGGTGTGGGGAGGTAGTGGTGGGGGGCAGAGGGTTAGAAATGTCATTGACTAAAATGTTACCTAGCTTCTGACAGAACTGATTTTTGATGCAATCAATTGGCTGCCTCAGTGTGTCCATAGTGCACTTACTATTCGCGGAGTGATATTTTTACATTGGTCAATACTAAGGTCCTTTTTAGTAAATATGAGTAGACCTGAAAAGGCAGTTTGTTAGGAAGGAGTTTTAGTTGAAGAGACCATCAAGCTCTTCTGCACAAGACCCAGATAAATAAGTTGTTTCAACTTTTATCATACTCATACAAATAAATAAAAAAGTGTTTAAGGACTCAGGAATGTTTAGAGGAAGGGGACAATATAGAAGGGGTTTTCTATTCAAACTGAATTTTTAAAGGACCATGCTTGATGAAACTTATTTTAATGTGCTTGAAACAGCCAGGCATTTCTGACAGCTTTAGAGTGCTCAGTCCTCCTCAGAAATGGTGGGTGGCTCTGAAAAGAGCCTTTGGTTTTAGGAAGGCTAGCGGAAAGTCGGACTTCACTTGCCCTTGGCCTTGTGGTGGCTCTCGGTCTTCTTGGGCAGCAGCACGGCCTGGATGTTGGGCAGGACGCCGCCCTGCGCGATGGTGACTTTGCCCAGCAGCTTGTTGAGCTCCTCGTCGTTGCGGATAGCCAGCTGCAGGTGGCGCGGGATGATGCGGGTCTTCTTGTTGTCCCTGGCCGCGTTGCCCGCCAGCTCCAGGATCTCGGCCGTCAGATACTCCAGCACCGCCGCCAGGTAGACCGGCGCGCCGGCCCCGACCCGCTCGGCGTAGTTGCCCTTGCGCAGCAGGCGGTGCACTCGGCCCACCGGGAACTGCAGCCCGGCGCGGGAGGAGCGCGTCTTGGCCTTGGCGCGCGCCTTGCCGCCCTGCTTGCCGCGTCCAGACATGATGTGAATGCCTAAACTACACAGTGGCTGAAAAGAACAAAAAACCCTCACACTTTATAGCCGCTTTGGGCGCGAAAAAGAAGCTGAACCATTGGCTGAAGTTGTAAGTTAATTTCAAATATTGTAACTGCAATTTTTTAAAACGCGCATTTTGATTGGACAATACTGAACTCTGAGCTCCATGTATTGTCCAATCACATGTTCCACTTTATCTCATCTGCATGTTGAGGTCTAAGTTAAAAGGACAGGACTCACTCGATGATCACTCTGTTGGCGACTCCTAGTGGCTTTCATTATACCTGAGCCAGAGAAGTCCGCCTTGCCCCCCACAAGGGCTCCAAGGAGGCGCTGACCGTGGCGCCGAAGTAGGAGGGAACGAAGAGTGCACCGCATCCGGGAGTTGCATGCCACCATGCGCCTGCTGCTGCCCAAGGAGCTGACCAAGTGCTCGGTGTCAGGGCGCCAGGGCTGCCACCAAGTGCCCCAGCGCCATGTGAGCTCGCCCATGGCTACCCACACTACAAAAGTTCTCTACAGAGCCAACCACGGTTTCAGGGAAAGTAACCGATGCGTTTTGCTTGTAGTCTTTTTTTCTCCCAGTGAAGCTGGGGGCACGTTTGGGTGGGGAGATAATCCCCTGGCACAGTAGAATTTAAACTCTCCGCAAACGTATGAACGTAGAGGCAGTGTCGGGTTAATTGTGTTCCTTAACGCTTTTGAAAAAGGATTCCAGTTTTCTCTGTTACAATAGCCAAAATTCGCTTTTGGTTACACTTTACATAACTAATTCCCTCAACTCCCGGAAGTAGCCATATTTGAAAACCCTCGCCAGGAGTTGCAAATTGTCATATAGTTACCGGGTTGTGCCTTTTAAGGTGGTTGTCATTGGAAGGTAAAGTTGCGAATTTTCTGTTACCTGCGGTAGTGCAGTTAGCTCTGGAGCCAGAAGTTGTAAAGTAACCATTGTATTTTCTGCGGTCGGATCAGGGGTCCGGTTAACTTCTTGGTGCCCATTTCGCATACGCTCTGTACCAACAGCCCTGCAGTGCTGTAAACAAGCGAGTTCAAGTGATTTGCATCCAACCGCAACCGGCCAGCGAAGCTCCTTAAGGATAAAGTGTTGAGCAAGGAATCCAACAAAGTGGTAATCAGGGGGTGTGCATTCGCCGGCGCAGGGAGGTAGCCATCAGGCTGAGAGTCCATGATTTGAATCTCGGCAAAAGACATTGGAGAACCCAGCGACCCCAAAAAAGGCTGCAGGGGTAGGAGGGGGTAGGAGGTGGCTCGGTAGGAGTATTCTGGAGAATTTCAACGCTTGATGTGAAGTCCTTCAATTTCTTCCTCCCTGGTGTCCCAAAGGTGCCTAAATTCTTTCTGTCCTTTCATAGTATTAACGCCCTCTGCCACCGCGTTTTCGCCTCTCTGTAAATCCTCGTTCTAGTAGCGAGATAAGCCCCTCCCAGAGTCCCACCACGGACTCCAAAACCACCATTTAAGGTTTTCTTTCCTGTGTGCGCCTTCCCTGTCGCCTCCCCTGTATGCGATGGGTCGCATTGTCTCGGATGAAAAGCCTTGTGTCAGTCACAGGCAACAAACAATCCCAAAGTCATACAGACAGGTCAGCAGGTCAAAACAGGAGGATTTATGGTTTACTTTTCTAAAACGGGGTTTCTCCCCCAGTTCGGCGCTGTCAATTCAGGCTGTGCGCCCTGGGACTGGCGGCAGAGCCCGCCTGAGAGCTGCCCTGCTGGTGTTCTGAATTTGCAGGCCTCACCAGGGTCCCCCCCGCGCCATTTGTTCTTTGTGCTCCTGGAACAGTTCCGCATCTCCGAGGAATGAACGTGGCCCAGCCGGCGGGAGAGGGCTCTCTGCCCTCTTCTGCCATCGTGCGGCAAAAGAAAAGCACGCACCCTGCGGGTACCGGGAGCCTGCTCGCCGGGCGCCGGCAGTCAGCGGTGAGAGGAGCCTCTCTCCTCTGCAACTCTGCTTCCGTGCAACCGCAGGGTTGGTTAGTTTTTCCGAGTCATTTGAGCAAGGGCGAGGGGAGGCGGACGGGAAGGGCGGTGGGTGGAGGGAGAGGGCGTTCTTTGGTCTGATCAAAACTGTCAAAAACAAAAACGCAAAGTTTTATGCTAAAATAAATGAAAATAATACGATCATGCTTTCTAGTTCTGGCCCTCAAAATAAAAAATACCTGAATATTTCCTGTAAACCTAAACACTTGACAAAAGAACGATCTTCCTGAGTTTTGCTAGGCTGCTGTTGGAAGGTTTATCCTGACTTGGTGCTCAGATATGAGGTGTCTCCCCAAAGCTCAGGAGAGACAGAGAAAGGAAGTTCAGAGGTGAAATGGTGCATGAGAGCCTTGCTTATCAGCGGATTAATCCTCTGATACGGATTAACTGGGGGGTAACTGTAGGCAGGTGGGGTGTGGTGGGAGGGTATAGGTCACCAGGGGCACTTTGGGTTGTTTTTTTGTGTGTGTGTGTGTGGGGAGAGTTATATTTTGTCCCTGGTAAGCAGGTCTGTTTCTGCTTCCTGGTGCCTTTCCTCCTCCACACTTCTGCCATGATATTCTGCTTCACCTCTGGGCTCAGTGACATGGAGGTGGCTGTCTGAACTGAGACCTCTGAAACCATGGGTCCCAAATAAACTTTAACTTCTATAAAATTATTCTTTTTGGTCACAGTGACAAAGAAAATCGAGCTGGCTAAAACACCTAGGGACAGGACGATTTTGTGACCAAGCTGCTGGTTTTCCACAGTGACCTAGCCATCGTAAACTTGGAAATCTCAATCATTTGCACATATTTTTTTCCTTTTTCCCTTTAAACATTGCAGTGTGGGGGTGTCTTTATGTTGTTTGCTCTCTTGCCTTCTTTGCAGGTAGACTTCTTTTCCATATGTTTCATAGTCCTCCTTTGACAGCTTTGACTGCTTCACCATGTCCAAACACCCTATTAAAACTCTGGTATTAATTCAGCGGGGTTGACAACACTGTGCCACAATCTGGGTAGCCTAAACAAGTTATTTTCTTGCAGTTCTGGAGGTTGGAGGTTCAAGGTTCTGGCATGGATAGACACAGTTTTCTCTGAGGCCTTCCCCTGGCTTTCAGAAGGCTGCCTCTGGCTGTGCTCGATTGGCCTTTTCTCTTCATACTTGCCTGTGTCTCCTGGGTCCTATTAGGCTAGGCCCCCCTTATGACCTCATTTAACCTTGATTGCTTCTGTAGTGTGCAAGGGGTCATGTGCTGGGGATTGAACCCAAGGCCTCAGGCATGCAAGGCAAATGCTCTACCCTTGAGCTCCACCCTTAGCCCATTAGTTACTTTTTTAAAGATTCCCATCTCCAGATATAATCACATTGGACTTAACCATATGGGGTTTTGGGGAACAAAATTCAAGACCATTTATAAGACCATTTTCAGTATTTTGTAACAGTGGTCCACTTCATGCTTGTGTTAGGGTAGCTGATGCAAATATCCCTGAGAGACACATCTCTGAGTTCAAGCAAAGGTTGACTGACAGAATCCGCCAGGCTGCCCCTCTGCAAGGCGCAGCAGCCTGTAGGAAAAAAAAAAAAAAAAACCAAAAAACTTCTTAATTATCTAGTCGTGTACAATGGAGTAGTTAAAAAATAACCTGTTTGGCCCTGTGATTGTTATTTGATGTCTTTGTGGTGATTTCCGTAGTTAAGAACTCTTTCCTGGTGGGCCTACGGGGGAAGGTCATGCCTGGGTGGGCGGGTGCTGATTTTCAAAACGGAGTTAATTTGGCCTAAGGACCTAACAACTTGAATATAGCCCTTGCCGATCTGCCTCTGTTACTTGTTTTTAAGAAGACATTCTTTTCTCTTCTCCCTAATCTCTCCTCATCCCTGATCTCCTCTCTAATCTAATGTAATACAATCAGCAGTAATAGGATTACCTTTCTTCCCCATCCTAGGCAAAGTTATCTGTTCCTGAGTATGCACCCACCACAGGAATGAAGTAATCCAGACTTTGGGGGTGGTGACAGAAGATCTCAGAAATGACTATCTCCCAAATTAGCAAGTGAATTACAACTCTGGACCAAGAACACATGGAATATAGCTTTTGAATCACCTCCCTTGGTCCCCCTGTTGGGCAGAATAATAGCCTCTGGGACAGGAGTCCCCTGTTTCTCCTTTGCTAGCAAAGCAATGAAACTTGTTTTCCCTTTTTCTCAAAACCATGTCCTCATTTTTGGATTGGTATCAGGGACAAGGACCAAACTTTCTGTAACACTTGGATTTCAACTTCCTACTCCAAGTTCTCTTTCGTAAAGAGAGTCTATGCTTAGTTGAAACTTCAGCCCACATGACAGTTGTGATACCCCTATTGCAGAATTTATGCCAGATGCTACCAGAGGCCAGAAGGTAGGAACAAACTTGGTTGGACACCAGAAACCATGTCTCATCTCCATGGAGAAACAGCCCCTTCCTCTGTTTGTCAAAGCCCACACCATTCTGACACTGGATGCCATGCTTCCTGTTTTGATGGAAACATGGATTAAAGATGCTTTTCACCGTTCTTTTCCTTCTGCTGTAAGAAGAACCTTAGCACAAGCACCTTGGTCAATTCTGGCTGAAGCGGAAATTGACAGGGCTGGTGGGAACCTTGGAGAGCCTGGTCTTGAGGCCAGGAAGGCACAGGGAGAGCATGCTTTTCAGTCATTGAAGAGGGCAACTTTTAAATACTTGAAGCTGTTAAAACACGTGTACTTCATCGAGTCCTCCTATCCTGACTCCTGTACACACCACCAAGCTGTGCAGTCTGCCCTCTCCACCACCCACGCCCAGATCAGGGCCCAGGCCTCCCAAGGCATCTAAGGCCTACGCCAGGAAGAATCCATTCCTCACGTGGTCCTCTGAGCAGTGCAGGGTCACACACACAGGCAGTCAAGAGCCATTTTCTGACAGTAGATAAAGAAGTGAACTAAAGTAAAAATTAAAACTCTCAGCCACCGACAGCAAGAGGTGTACGTAGTAGAGGGTGTGGGCTGCTTGCTGCATTTGTCTTTTGTTTTTAGTTGAGAAATCAGAATTGGACATGTTAGTGGGCACAATGGATGTTGCGATAAGTGTGTACAATGTGGAATGATTAGCAAATCTGTCGCCTCTTATCTCTGTCTCAATGTGATGTAGTCTCCCCTGCTACCTGATTTCCTTTGGTCCTGTCTCTGGAACTCCCTGCCATTTCTGTTGTGGTTGATCCTTCTCTTCCATCTCACTGAGGCACAGGATCTCAGATTAGACTCAAATCAGGTATCTAATGAATCATCGATTTTGTCTTTTTTTTTTTTTTTTTTTTTTTTTTTTTATCTCCCCTCACATGAGAGGTAGGAAGACCCAGTTGTCTTCTTCTAACTTAAAGGAATATTCTGAGTGGGAAAAGATGTCAATTTGCATCTTATATGGCAACACTTTTTTTTTTTTTTTTAGATGCAAGACTGTCAATGACAGACTTTTAGCTTGTTTTGTTTGCTTTTTCCAGACAAGGTCTCCCTATGTTGCCCAGACCTTCCTCAAAGTCTTGGGCTCAAACCATCCTCTTGAGTAGTGAAGACCACAGGCAGGACTTTCATAGATCATAGTAACAACTTCAGAAATCTGTGGCCTTTGAATATTCTTCACCTGAAATATTAGCAGCTGGGTCTATTTTCTGATGCCCACTGATGATGTTTGCCCCTCTGTAGCTGTGAGGAAGTCTCTCTAGCACTAGGAGACCTGCGTTTTCAAGGTGTGATGCTCAAGAGTCAACTTAGTGCTTAGATAAAAGCAGACTTGGGGAAAGTAACAGGGAAGAAGGGGACTACTAATAAAAGGGTCTGAGTCATTACTTAGAAATAGACAGAGGAGATTCCAGGTAGGTACACTGGTGACCTGGACAGAGCCTCCAGAATGAGCTGACCTATGGGGGTTTGCATCTTTGATTGTCCTTGATTTATTAGACTATTTTACAACTCAATAGAGGGAGAATTTAAGTTGTAAAAACAATTGATAAAATACCAAATTATTCCAAGTGAGAAGTGTGGAAGGAAGCAAGGCAGATATGGAGTTCAGTCCCCTCCAAACCTCACAGACAGACATGCAGTTCTCAGCTGGAGAAGTACCAGGCTGCCCTAGGCAACCCTGAATTGGGCAATCTCCATAGTTGGCATTCATAGTACAAAGTGGGCAACCGAAGACTAACACTGAGGAGGCAGGGGCTTGAGTTCTGTTCACCCTGCTGCTCGGCCACCACTTTCTGTGAGATTTACTGGATTGTTTGGTCTTCCTGGTCCCCTTTACCTCAATTAAAAGAGCCTCTTCCAGCATGAGTCGCCTCCCTACCAGTCAGTGAAACTATCACAACAGATGCAACTAAGATGAGATTTGTTTCAGTCTTAAGAAGAGTGCTGTACAAAGAGAATGTGCTCTGAAGCCTGTGGGCTGGCTCTTTTCAAAACGGTCCCTTTACATAACTGTTCCCTTTTCATTTCCATGCTTGCTAACAGGAAATGATAAAGAGCCAAGAACTACTTCTTGTAGGAATCAAGAGGTAACTCAGTTCCCTACATTAAAATAATGTTCTTTATGTGGTCATAATATCTAAGCAGAAACTAAAAATCCATTTCTTGAATAGGGGCCAGGAGTAAATAGGAAATAATGGTGTATCTTGCTTGACAATTATTGCTGGCAAATTGCATGTGTCCTTGGTGATCTGTGAGATCAAAAAGCTTGTTACTGAGAGGTGTTTTAAAATTCAATGGAGATGGAAATTATGTTGCCATCAGCCCATATTTAGGGCAGAGTGAAAATGGAATGGGGTAGTTGAACATCAAATGCATAATACAGTTGCTGTAAAATGTGGGTACAGGATTGGGGATGGAGTTGAACAGCACTTACAAATTATGAATGGTGGTTTTTCTTTTCTTTTCTTTCCTCTTCATTAAAGTGTAAAAGACATTTGTAGTCAATATGTCATGATATTAAATAAAAGATCAATTCTGTGTGGTCCCTTTTGTATTCTTCTGTAGTTTTTGAAAAGGTAAAAGAAAGTGAAGGATAGCGTTGATACTGGCATTCAGTAAATTAAACACTGTGGTTTTTAACTACTATTAACCAAAACAGAACCTAAGCTGTGCCAGGTGGCACCATGAAAAACTACACTGCTCAGACACAGAGATCTCTGCCCTAGCGAATTTGCCAAAATGGGAGAGAAAATACTAAATGAGTGAATAAAATGCACCATATTGATAAATGCTGAGGAGGAACACAGCAGGGGAAGAGACTGTTGAGAGAGCCGCTTTACATATCCTATTTCCCTTCCACTGAAAGTGAAAGTAAAGTACTTACCGACTCTAATTTGCTTCCCGCTCACGGTGTGACAGGAGCCGAGATGGGCACATTCCCGCTGATGGGTTAATATGAATTCAGCACCCTGCATTTCTTAACGGAAATCTGCTTTCTGACACGTGCATTATCTGTTTTGGGTGAAAACTTTCTAAGTCTCCAAGTTGCTTGAGAAGACAAGGAAAAAAAAACTTAGCAGAGGATGGTTTCGATCCATCGACCTCTGGGTTATGGGCCCAGCACGCTTCCGCTGCGCCACTCTGCTGCTTGGCAAAGAGCTGGGAAAATAGAACCTTTATTATCTCCTGAGAGGGCGGCCCCAACTTCAAATTGAGTTGTTGGGTTTGGTTCACGCAAAAATAAGAGAGACCAGCGGACCCCGACCCCAAGCATCACAAAGGAGGGCAGCTGGATGCTCCGGAGGGAAATACCCCGTCAGGAGCCTGCTCGCTCCATTCGCCCCAAGATGCGACTGCGCCAGGTCGTGGTAGGTAAGTCGGCGCAGGCAGGGGTCACAGGGGAAGGCGCATGGCTGCGGCAGCGGCACAAAAAGCTCACTTGCATTGGCCGGGAATCGAACCCGGGCCTCCCGCGTGGCAGGCGAGAATTCTACCACTGAACCACCAATGCGCTGGCGCATGCCGCTCTTCCTGGTGTTAGAATGTTCGCTACATTTTATATATATTATATATATATCTTTCTTTTAAAGTCAAGGCTGACGTTTTCTTTAAAAAAAAAAAAAAAAACTTAAGTCTGAGTAACGTCGCTTTTGGTGAAGTTTCTTTGCTCCTTCTTCCTGTTTTCTCAGGAAAATCCCCAGTCGCTGTGAATCCAAAGCCTCAGGCGACTAGGGAGGCTGGCCTGTCCGTGAGGG
>JAJEJO010005192.1:57501-73813 GCA_020662805.1 Glaucomys volans | reverse complement strand
TGGGGGTCTTGCGCGGCGGGGTCCTGGGGGCCTTGCGCGGCGGGGTCCTGGGGGGCCGTGTGCGGCGGGGTCCTGGGGGCCGTTGGGGGCGGGGTCGTGGGGGGCGTTCGGGGCGGGGTCCTGGGGGCCGTGCGCGGCGGAGTCGTGGGGGGCCGTGCGCAGCGGGGGCGTGGGGGTCGTTCGGGGCGGGGTCGTGGGAGCGGGCGTCGCCTGGCCCGGCGGTCCCTCTCCGCTCCGCGCCCCCTGGTGCGCGGGACTCCAGGGCGCCGCGCCCAGGCGCATCGGGGGCGCTGGTTGACCCGGCGCGGACGGCGGGGACCTCGTGGGAAGCCTCGCCGGGCGAGGGGAGCGGAGAGCGCGGCCCCGAAGGAGGCTTCCCCGCGGGGCTGCGGTCGGAGCGCGGCCGACGGGGAGGTGCGCGGTGTTCCGAGCGCTGCCTGGCCCAGGAGGCTGTAGGAGCGGGGACCAGAGTGGAGGCTGCGCTGTAGGAGACGCGGTTCTGAACCAGGTGACGTTTCCGGACGCACCGCAGAAGCCGGGCGACCGGCCCCGCGTCCCTCCAGCCACCCGCGAGTGTCTAACTGCGGCCACGCACTGACTGCTCTCAGAAAAGAAAAAGGGCGGGAAATTTCCTGGAAGGTTTAGAATTTCAGAAATTTTGAGAAAGAAGAGAAAATCCCAATCTCTTTCATGAAATTAACCACAACGATCCTAAACTGGTAGAAAACCCCCAGCAGTTTCAAAACTAAAATCGTGCCTAGTGAAGCATTGTTTAGTGAATGTAGAGACAAGGTGTAGACAGAAAGTATAAATAGCATACCTGACTAGGATTGTTATCAAAAGTATTGTTAAAAAAATCAACTCAGGAAGAGAGGCTGCTCAAAGGATGCTCGTGGCGGGAGAGAAGGACGGTTGCTGCAGGAACACCCTAGGTTTGCAAGCGTCAAATAAAAATCTCAGCCAGGAGGCAGATTCAGTTCACAATTCCTGTTCAAAGGGAGAAAGGGACTCTGTCTGCAGGAAGCGGGTGATCCTAAGCTCCGCAAAGTGTCTCTGTTGCAGAAAGAAGTGAAAGTATTGGGCTTGGAAGACGGCACTGAAGCAAGGCCTTCCTCTGTTCTGTCCTCCAGCGCTCATTCTTTCTCCCTGAGCCGCAGGTGCCCCTTCTTTACCTGTGGTCAAGCCAGACAGGAACCCTTGTGACTGGCTGAACTGCTGGTCAATGAGAACAAAATGCTTGTTACGTACACTTCAGTTTAAGTGTCTTTCCTCCAGGGTCTTAAACTCTGGCTCCTTTGTCCTGAGCAATCCTCTGAGGTTAGCTAGCCCTGGGCAAAACAGTCTCTGATCTATGAGTTCATCATGTCACCTTGTGAAGCCAGCCTCGTTGGGTAACAAAGACCCATGATTGACACTCATCTCGCACCCAGAGCTACAGATAGGAAAGGGACTTGGGGGCGGGTGAGGACCAAGTGGAGGAGGATGAGGGAGGAAATGCACTGTGAGTCAGGGTTGCCTTTCACAAGGAGACTCTCCCAGGTAACATCCCAGGTAATAAAAGCGGCTGGAACAGCCTGCCTCCCGACAGGTAGTTTGCTATTGTAAGTTTCCTCTGCAACAGAGCTTTTCAGAGCTCCTCCTGCTTCTGAAGTCTCTCAGCACGTGCCAAAGGAGTGTATTTGGGGGTAGCACACCAGTCTCCTGTAGTCATGTCTTGGGGTAGTGTCTCCTCAGCACCCACACTGGCAGACTATCCAGCCATGGAAAGGAATGAGTGCCCCTCCGTGGGAGATCCGGGTCAGGTGTGCTGAGTCAGGCACGGGGGGTGGGTGGGGGGGGGGGGGGGGTGAGCACTGCACAGCTCACAGCCAGCAGGAGCAGGTCCAAGCCATGGGAGTTGAAAGGAGAGTGGGGGAGCCAGAGCATGGGGAGCCGCCCAATCAGCGGGCCCAGGTCAGAGGAGGCTCTGCGGTGATGTTGAATGTAGTGTGAGTGTGGATGACAGTTACACATGTTTCAGAGGCAAAGAGGCCTGGTAGTGTCTTTCCCTTGAAGAAGTGGCAAATGCTTGAAGAGGTATGTTTAACCTGATTTAGACAGTGCACCACATATGCATGCATCAAAGCACCACATGGTAGATCATTAATATGTACATTTTAATATTTATGTAATCAGTTAAAATAAATTTACTAAAACAGAATGAAGTGTATATCTTATAGACAGTCTATTCTGGGTCTTTTCAAAATCAAATCTGGCAATTTGTGTCTATTGGGTACTATACAGGAAAATTTCTGCACTGAAAGTGGAAGTAAAAAACACTATGGCATGTTTCACGAATATAATTGTTATTGTTAATGTAAATAATGTAGATAAGTGAAAGATGGCATCACAGTGTATTTAGTGTCCATATTTAAATTATACGTAAATTCTGCCGTCTTTCTACCATCCCTATGGTGCTAATGGTTTTGCAGCACTTGTAAACTGTATTGACTTACATATAGGGATTACCTGAGGCTGGGAAGGGGTGGATAAAGGAGGGCTAGATTTGGTCTGTTCATGCCATTTATGTGTATTAGAGTATCACACTGATAATATGTGCTAATCAAAAGGTTTTTTTGTGTTGTTGGTTTTTTGTTTGTTTTCATTTTTGTTTTTGGTACTGGGGATTGAACCCAGGGGCACTTATCCACTGAGTCACAGGCTCAGCCCTTTTTTATTTTTTTGAATAGGATCTCACTAAGTTGCTGAGGCTGGCTTGGAACTTCCAATCCTCCTACCTCAGCCTCCTCGGTTTCTGGGATTACAGGTGTGTGCCACCACATTCAGTGGCTAATGAAAAAATTTAAAAACCACATTGATTTATCATAGCTTCACAGAAGATTATTATTTTTCCACCAACATTTTCCCCAATGGTCAATTCAAAGTAGGTACTGACGAATGGTAGATACAATCTATCTTCCTATTTTCTCACACAGGAAAATGTATATAGTTTAAAAATTCTAATGATAATGAGATGGTGATGATGCTAGAGGTAGAAATTGGCTTGTATTCTTGCTAATTTCATTAACAATCAAGAAAAAAAAAAGGCTCAACCCTTAAAAAGTTAATTTTATGATGGGCTACGCAGTCCTCAACAGTACAGATGGTATAGTGTGCTGAGTGACGCCCTCAACCCCTAAAAGACATGTCTACATGGTAATGCCTGTAACAGTTACCTGCAAAAGGTGTGGTAAGGAAATTAAGGAGAGACATTGATTTGAATTTGGGGATAGCACACCAGTCTCCTGTAGTTGTGTCTTGGGGATTCCGGATTCCATCTTAAATCCTTAGGATCCAGGCAGACATCTGATGGAGGTGCCCATGGATGAGAGGGATGTGCAGTCCCCAGCCCACAGGTGAGAGTCACACGACTCCACTGGAGCCCCACCCAGGTGCACAGAGCCCCTGCCAAGGCCCTGCACTTTCTCCCCACACTCCAGCTCGAGTGTGGCCTGGGCTGACCCTGGATTTCAGTCTGTGGCCTCTGGGACTTTGAAAAGCTAAGTTCTGTTGTTTTAAGCCAACATAATGGGCAGCTTGCTTTAGCACAAAACTAACACTGTTGGTTACTTCACTTTATCCCAAATTTCATTTACCAGAAGTTATTTTTATATCTAACTGGAATCTTCCTATATTGTATTGGTAAAGCCATTGACTTCTTGGTTGGAAGGGATCTCACAAGCTGGGTAGTCCAGTTTCCTCCAGTGCTGAAAATCCCACTCCGCAGAGCCATCTACCCATGGAGTCATTCCGAGTCCTCCAGGGCTGACCAGTCAGAACAGCTCCCCAGAGCTTCTCTTGCACACCACAGGACCGACTCTGTCTTACCTGACATCTCCCCGGGGTTTGATGGCAGCCGTTGTGTTCCCTGCCTGCATTGGTTCCTTTGATCCTTAGCAGGTTGAATGATGATGACAAGTTGGGTTCACTGTAGGAAGTTCTTAAAACAATTTAAAGAGGGAATGGATGGTCTCAGTTTCTTAATCCCTATTTCGCACAGATCTCCATTTTCCCATATGCCAGAATGAGCAACTGAGTCATCCCAGTGTGGGTCCTTTCTTATATCATGCCAAAACGACCTGTTAATCTGCACCTTTTAGTTGGAAATCGGACCTTTATGAAACAAACTGCACGCTGCTCTTGACCACCGGTGACCCTCAGAGCCAGCCCCTGTTCAGGCTTGGGCTGAGCATTGCCAGCCCCATGTGGACGCCCAAAGTTCCAGAGCTCTTGAGGAAGCAGGGTGGTCTCACTCCATGCTTCAGCCACTGTCTCCTGCTAGCGTTTTAGTGTGTAGATAGCTCTTATGCAAATCCCCAAACCAGGCATCAGCCTCTGATTACCAGCCTGTACGTATTCCCAGATGAGACTGTGGGTTGGTGGCCAGTCCTGTTTCCACTGCCCTGCAGGAGGTACAGTGACATTTAATGTCCAGACTGAGCCATGTTCCATCCCACCCATTTGTTCGTTGCTTTTGTGTTTAAATCCTGCCTCTCTCATGACTTCCCTTCTCTAGGTGTCAGTTTTAGCTTGTCCAGCCATCCTCATTCAGCTGGTGCTGTGTGTCCCTAACTGCCCATCACAGCAGGACAGAGACGTATCTGTGGCAGCAGTGCTTCTTCCCAGGCAGTAGTGTTACATGGTCACTTTGAGTGGGTTTCACAAGCAGACAGGAACAAACAACTGTCCCATCATCTTGGTCGTCATTGCTCCATATGATGCAAGAGCATGATGAGAAGTGTTTCAAACCTTACTCAGAAGTCAGGCCATGTGATACGCACACGATGTTCCCCACTGCAGTCAGTCTGCCACCTCTGAAGCCCATGAAATTAGCTCAGATTTTGGATGTTGTTCTAAATAAATCTAGAATGAATTTCAGTGATTATATACATTTATTTACAAATTATTTTTTATTATATATATTTATAAATAATAGCAAAATCTTTGTGGAATTTTGTTATGAATATCTTTAAAATTTACCAGTACACAATATATTGAATCACTTTATTTTAAGAAACATAAAATGAGCAACCTGAACTTTAAAAGCCCTCCAAGGGACTCAGATGTATGTTAGAGTTTTAAGATAAAGTACATGCTGTTGGAGTTACAATGAGGCAAAATATGTTGTTACTATAAGGTGTTAAGGAAAATATTCTAATGGTGCTTCTTACTGCATTTTCTATTTTGATATATTTGGTGTAAGAAAGCACTGGGAAAAGAAGGAGCATGAATAAGCAGCTAATTGCAGGGCGACAAATGACACCATTTACCAGGTAGTGCTTGCGATGTGCGGACGCGTCCTTCACACTCAGATATCTGAGTCCTGAGGGCCACACGCAAGAAGAACAAATCAGCCGTGCACCCTGAGGGGCCAGGCACTGAGCTTTCCTCAGCAAGCAGTGCACATGGCTACGTGATGAGCCGCCTGTACTTCCAGCCTAAAAGGAGAGAGAATATACACAGTAGGGAAATCACACAGAATGTCTGGAGGCAGCAACGTGACTCAGGTCTGAGCTGCAGCTGCAGTTTTATTTGGCGGAGAGAATGGAATAAAATTTCAACACAGAAGACATGGAAAGTGCAGAAACCAGACTCGGAGATCCAAGTTAACCTGGGTTATCATGGGTTTCAGAATTATTTGGATTGGAAATGTTAGAATTTAGGGGAGGGCTACTGACTTTGTGTTTATAATTATGAAGAAGGGGCTCGGAGAGTTTCACAGGCTTCTGTTAGATCTGAAAATGAGCGATCAGAGCATGTGCACTCGAGTGTGTGTGTGTGTGTGTGTGTGTGTGTGTGCACGCGCGTGCGCATAAAGCCATTTTGTTTCTGGGGAAAGAATTCCTAAGCTTTTTCTTTAGTCTCAAAGAAGTCCAAGACTCTTTCCCAAATGTATTAACCAGGGGTATAAAGCTTGAGAATGTAAGATTTTAAAGTCACATAATTTTGGGAAATCAAAGACCAGTTCCCAGACCATGCAATAAATACATGTAGGCAGTAGAAAACAAATGCAGTTCTCCACGGAAGATCCTTCTTTTGCAGATTGCAGTGATCTTCTCAAAAGTCAGCAACAGAAAGCCACATGAGTCTCAGGCTTTCTTTCAAGGCCTACCATCTGGTAACCCTTACTTTTTTATTAAGAAGGCCCTCGAAATCAGCCTTTTAAAAGCTCCCTTTACCTCCTTGTTCCTAAGGGTGTAGATGAGGGGGTTCAGCATGGGTGTGATGATTCCATAGAAAAGAGACACCATCTTCCCCCGGTCCTTGGAGGAGGGGGATGGCGGCTGCAGGTACATGTAGATGGCAGTGCCGTAGAAGAGCGTCACCACGATGAGGTGCGAGCCACACGTCCCAAACGCCTTTCTGCGCCCTTCTGCTGACCGTATTCTCAGCACTGCTCGGACGATGAAAGCGTAGGATATGAGGATGAGGGTCACAGGAATCAGGAGGAACAGCACGCTGATGAAGAACAGCTCGGCCTCGTTGGCCGTCGTGTCAGCACAGGACAGCTTGAGCAGTGCAGGCACCTCGCAGAAGAAGTGGTCCACTTCTCTGTGGCCACACAGCGGCATCTGGAGGGTCCAGGTGGACTGCAGAACGGAGTTGCTGAAGCCACTAACCCAGGAGGCCGTTGCCAACTGCAGGCAGAGCCCATGGTGCATGATCACTGAGTACCGGAGTGGCCGGCAGATAGCCACAAACCGGTCGAAGGACATGACGGCCAGCAGAAGGCACTCGGTGGAACCCAGGGCCAGAAAGATGAAGAGCTGGGCCACGCAGCCACCGTAGCTGATCACCTTCCTGGTGCTGCAGATGTTCACCAGCATCTGTGGAACAGTGCTGGTGGTGTAGCACAGGTCCAGGAGAGAGAGGTTGGTGAGGAAGAAGTACATGGGGGTGTGGAGCTTAGAATCCAGATGCGACACAAGAATTATTGTCATGTTGCCCAAGATGGTCAAGATGTAGGAAACCAGGAACACCACAAAGAGCGGAAGTTCTAGCCACGGCCGATCCGAGAAACCCAGCAGAATGAACTCCTGGGGAACACTCTCGTTAACCCAGCTCATGATGAAGGACTCGACTTCTGGTTCCCTGAAAGACAGAACATCAGTGAGTTAATAAGCATGTTCTTAATGACTCTGTCAGTTAGCTATACTCTTCTGACTGGTGACTTGCACACATTTATAAATTGAGCCCATTAAGAATGTGAAAAACAGTTGATAAAAACATAACTATCTACCTGTCCAGGTGTTTCAGAAGTTGATAAGTTTGTAACAATTTCTTAGCAAAGTGACTTTTGAAGGTTTAAAGCATACCGTCAATGTCTGCAGTCACAGGATCTCCCCTGGGTATTTCGCGGTTCTGTAGGTGCACAGTTCCTTTCTGTTAGGCAGATGTAGATGCTGTTCCTGTCTTTGGTCTTGGTTCTAATGTCTCCTCAATGCTAATGAGATTGCTTGGTTTGGGGATTAAAATCCCCCACTATTCCCACCCACCTCTCAAATGAATGCAGACAGGTTCTTTCTAGACAGTTATCAGACATAATTTAAGTAGGCACACCCTTCTGCTTTTAGAAGTTTGTTGAATGTGTACAGGATGATTTAATAACATGACATTTAAAATCCACAGGCCTTGGGTCAGAGAGTTCCCTTTCCAGTTAGTTACAGTGCCCTGGGAATGTTCTGGTCCTCTGATCTTCCAGCCTCTCATTTGTAAATAAAGGTAATTGTTTTCCTGTACGAAGCATGAATGCACACTGCTAAATCTAGACTCTGCCCTCAAGAACAGGGTATAGGGATGAAAGAAAGTGTAGTGACCCAGGGCAGGAGTCCTCATCGAGGGATTATGATGTTTAGAACTCCAGATTTCCTGGGTGGCCAAAGGAAACACCCCAGCCTGCTGAAACTCACTCCCCATTCCTCTTGTAACATCAGTTGTTATCCTAGAAGGCAGGGGCACAGGGACAAGTCCCAGTTACCAGCCCCAGGAACAGGGACACAGGGACCAGCCATCAGCCTCAGCAACAGATAGATACAGGGACCATCTGACCCCCAGGAACAGGGACACAGGGACCAGCCATCAGCCTCAGCAACAGATATAGGGACCATCCGACGTGAAGTATGAATGTCATCCGTGCGGAGTGCCCAGCACGGAGGAGTGCGTGGTGTGTGGAGGAGCAATGCTCATGTGACAACTGGGAGCTCCAGCAGAGGCTGCTCAGAGCGAAGCCTGAAGCTCAAGTGCGCCAACTCTGCCCACTGAAAATGCATCTATCCCAAAGAAGTCTCGGTGGTAATTAAATTATCAATATCAGAGTATGTATTATTCAGCTTTATTCACGTTCATCGAAAGGTTAGCAGTGTTCTCGTTTTTCCTACTTATTCTAGAACTGTCAGTCCCCTGGAAAATGGCCCTTGCCCTCATCTGGTAAGAAATCTGAGATGCACGGACAGAAACAGAGATCAAGTGATGTCCCAGTGTGTCTCTAAGAGAGAAGGAGCTACTGAACAAAAAGAAGGAACAGCATCAGCTGCACGTCAGATGTTAACAGAAGGCTGCCTTGAGCAGTGTGAAGAAAGTCCCATCCTGGGAATTGAGGTGGGAGCATAAAGTCAACTTTCAAATTTGCCCATTCCCCCACCACACACACTTTTTAACAAGCATGTGTTACTTTAGAAATGTTTTAAAGATTGCCTTACTCACCAGTTTATTCTCAGAATTCTTCTCTCACACTAGCCTTGCTTCAGGGAAGACTTTGGTCTCCGGGTACAAATCTTCATGAGAAATTCAAGTTTTTAAAATCTTGATACTTCCTAAAAATTCAGGCAGAATCTAGAATCTAAAGGATGGGCTGTGGTAGCATTTTGTCTTCCTTTGGTCAGAATATGTTTTGCCAGGGAAGCTAGGAATCCTGCAAAGCAGGTAAGTGGCTCAGTGATGGACACCCCCGACCTCACGGAGTCCTTGAGCTGCACGGCATTGAACAATTCCCTCAAGCCCACGTTGTCAGGTGGCCATGGGCCTCAGGTGCACCCTGCCATCCTGGTACAGCTGCAGATGAAGTCACTTCTGCTCTGGGGCTCCTACGTGGTGTGGATGGTTGTGAAGTCCCTGCCTGCAGCACCGAAGGGGGAGTGATCTTCCCCTTACTGTCGGAAGGTCTCCAGCCACCAGGGACCATGGCCTCTTCTCTCTGTAATCTGGGCTTCAGTCATTCCTGACCTGGCACTGGATTTGGAGATTCTCTTTAGAACTCAGAAAGGCTGCCTCTCCAGGGAGCCTCTGCTGAGATTACAGGAGAGAATCCTGAATTCCCTATTAGTGAACTGACCTCCTCAATCTTCAGTTTATTACAAAGTAACACAGCTGCCTTGTCTGCTAAGTGCTCTGTAGTTGGGCTCCAGGAAGAGGGAGAATATTGACCACTGGCAGGAAGACCTGATCAGAATAACCAGGATGGAGTGGGAAGGCAGAGGAGGTCTCGGCACCACGGGCTCACACTCGGCTTTACCCATCTTCTAGTGACCTCAGAGGCCATTCACTCTTAGCAGCTCATCTTTAGATGAAACACTTGTGTTATCATTTTGTTTTAGAAGTTTTAAGTAATTTGAATTCTGTTTACATCACTGATTTTAAAAGTGAAGTATTCAGTAAGAAAAAGCAAAAGAAAACAATAAAAAGCTAGGGTGCCTGGCCTGCCCCTCTGACATCGTGTCCGACAGGCTACCAACCGCTTGCCTGGAAACACCTACTGCAGTCGTTTGCAACTGTTGCTGCTGACATCTTGGGGTCATAAGGTAGATTTCTCCAATTTCAGGTAAAGGGGCATTGCCACCATGTCAAGATAAAATTATTCTCCCTTCAAATAGAAAGTGTGCAGTTGGGCAGCAAAGGCTCCAGTGAATGACATGAGCTGCCAAGCAGGCTGCAAAGAGCACGGCAGTGGGGCAGGTGGCAGTTAGTGGAGGCCCATGTCACAGGCTGCTCAGGGGCTTTCACGGTGCTGGTCTGTGACCACAGAGGGACACTACAAGCCAGTTTAGAGCAGGAGCCAGGCACATACAGACACTTACTGCCTTTTTTTTTTTTTTTTTACCTGTGTATTGGTTGATCTTTTCTGTCATCTCCCTCTTGAATTGTCTCATTCCATTTCTGAACTTGAGTTTTCAAAAAGATGAGGTTCAGCTGAGTCTTAAGAGCATCTTTTAAAACTTCATCATGCAAAGAACATGAAGACAAGAAAGGTAACAAGAGCTTTAGTCTCAAATCTGCTTGGAAGCCATTGCTTAATTGGGCAAGTAAATTAATAGTTTAGATGTCAGTTTTACCTTTTATAACATGACGAAATTGATGTTTTCTTTTAAAGAACTGTTTCACATTTTCCCAAATTCTCTCACATCCACTTGAGATAGTCTTTCAAGAACCTTCTTTGGGCTACAGTTATAAGGATAAGTGATAGGAGTCATTTTTATTCCCACTCAGCTAATACACTGTAGATTGGCTTGGCAGGATAAGGAAGTTTATCAGAATTTTCCAGTTCATAAAAGATAAATTTTGTAGGCAGAGACCTGAATTTTTATGCTCAGAGAAATTAAATTGCTTTCTCAAGTTCCTGGAATCTTGAATTCTAGGAACACTAGAAGATCAGAATTGCAGACCGTCCTGTTGTATATGTTAAAGTAACATTTAAACTTCAATGCAGTTTTTTTAGTAACTTAAAAAGTGTATTCGGCTTACCTGTGATTTTAGCATGAGCGATACATCAGTTTATTTTTATTTCCAAGAAGTCTTGCTTTCAATAGGACCAAAGTAAACTGCTCCGAGAACTGTCCTCCTCCCGTGCTTCCAGGCAGCGACTTGGTCTTCGCGTCAGCTCCCTGAGCAGCGAGCGCCGCCGTCCCGGTCGGAGCTGGCCGGAGGGCGCGGAGCCTGCGTCCCGCACTCGGAGCCAAGGCACCCAACGCCCACCTTACAGACCTGTTCCCACTCCGCTTTGCAACACGGGACAAGCACTCTCCCCGTCAGCTGGCCTCGGGTCCCTGGCAGAACCCCGGCCTTGCACCTCGGAGGCCCTGCCCACGGCTTATAGGGCTGGGCGCGCCCTGGGCGGGGCAGCCCCGCCGCCCGCTCCTCTCATCCCGGATCCGCACCAGGGAAGCCTTTCCCTGGGGACTGAACCCCGAACTTCTAATCAAAAGAAATGACAACTCAATACCTTCGCGAACAGGCTCTTCAGTGAGTTCTCCAAAGCTTCTTGCTCCATCTGGAAGGAACCCTTTTTTTCCCAGGTTAACTTTCCCAGGTGCCCTCGAAGCTTAGGCCACCGAGCCTTTGATTTCTACATCAGGAGTCTCCGTTATCTTATGAAAACTGCGTATTGACTTGGTTTGGAACATATTTTACATAAAAAAACTTAAGAAGCAAGATGCACCCAGTGTGTCCAGTACGTGTTTTCATTCATGGATTCTGAATCTCTAGGCTTAGTTTCTTCCTCAGCTCAAGATTGTATAAAGCGCTGAGATTATCTGGCTTAGCATGCATTTATAATATAATATTTAATTAAGCCAGAATGCAATATATTTTATACACTATAATATGCAGGTTCATTTCAATTTCTTTTCTAGATGGATTTGGAAAAAATATAATTCTGAAAAAAATATTTGCTGCCCATTAAATAGGAAAAACAAGCTTTTAACAAATTTGGAGAAAAGAGAAAAAAAGTAGAAGTATTCCAATAGAGAAATGGCAATTTATATAAATAAGAAAACTATGGAATGGCAAATCCAAATGACCAATAAAGATGAGAAGATATGTTTGGGTTATCAAATAAAAGAAGAGACGTATAGTGATTGTAAAGCTCCAGACTCACCAGTTTTCAAGATGACAGTTGAATTCTTTGCTGAAGAAAATGATGGAAAAAGCCCTTTCCCTGTGATGGGTGGGTATTGAAAGTGCTACAGGCTTTCTAGAGAGACATAGGACAATATTTACTAAAAAACGATACACAGTTTCAGTCTTGGACTGTCATTCATAGAAATCCAACCCATGGGGAAAGACAAAGGGAAAGTGATGATTATGACAGAAATATCTTAATGGCCAGAGACAGTCCGATGGTAGGGGATTTACTAAATAATTAGAATACTCAATGAAATAATATGCATCTGTCTAAAATAAGGAATTGTTGCTCTAACGGTCTTGCAGGTATTTTCCTGGAGATGTTGCTGAATTGGCAAAATTGTTTCTAATACAGAATAATTGTTATTTCTGAAGAAGCAGAAAAATATATGTAACATGGTCCCAATTTTATGAAATAATGATTTAAAGCACCCTAAATATGATTTTCTGTATGTGTCTTTATGAGAATATATGAGAAAATGTTTTTCTCCATAATAATAATAATAAATAATACTTAGATAATTAAGGAGAATGACCTGGAAAGAGGCAGAGGCAACATCTTCAGGATAAGAAGAGAAGGAAGTGGAGGAGGAGGGAGGCCAATGGGACATGAAGCAAAGTTGGAGGAGAAAGCAAAAGTTATGGGTGCATGTAAAGTTTTAAAAAATGTAATATCAGTGGTTTCTTCTGGAGAGAAGAGTAGGAATACGAGCAGGAATGATGAGGAGAAAAATCGTACGAGTGTGTGGAAAAGTTTTAATAATATTTTTAACAGGTTGCAATGTCAATGAACAAAACCATAATTTAAGAAGAAAGTAAAACAAAGACCAAGCAAGAAAATGTGAATAAAGGTGATTATTCGTTCTGCAGAGTGACCAAGTATGCACAAGTGGAAATTAATTCAGATTCCTACACTTAGAAATTACCAAGTGATCCCACTTTCCCAGGTCCTGGAAATAGAGAAAGAAATAGAGAAAGCTTCCTTCCATTGGCAGGTGCTGAGTCCTTTGAGAGGATCATCCTCAGTCCTTCCAGGTGCCCTGAAAAATGGTGATTCACTCATTCTCTCCATCCTGTGGATGTAGAAATTGAGGCACAGAGAGTTTAAAATAGAATGCATTAGGAAACTGGGCATTATGTGGAAATTCCACTATTTACTTTTATTTTTCCTTCTGCACAGTCATCCAAAAAACCCTGTGCCTCCCTTCTTATTGCTAGAACTCATTTTTCAGAAATCTACTCATCAGCATAACTCTCCTTTTACTTGGCAAGAACTTCTGGAACAACCTATTTCAAATGCTATTTTCTGACCATCTTATTTTTTTTAAATGAAAAAATGTATTAACTCTTAGAACAAAATTCTACAGTAGCAAAGTGAACAGACAGCGTGTTTTCTGTAAGATGAACATTGTCATAGCTTGAGAGGATGGAGACCCGGCTACTTTGGCCAGCATGGAGGTGGGGATGGACATACCCAATTCTGGCTAATGGTTGACTCTTAGCACCCAGTACAGTGAGAGGGTGTGTCCTCAGGGAGCGAAGGGAGTGTGGGGCTTCCTTACTGAATTCCACCCCTGTGGCTGAAAGAATCCCCCAAACAAAGCCTTCAGCACAGAGCACCATGTCCTGTGCTGTGTGTGCATGCTTGCACACACATGTTCACGTGTGCATTTTTGCATCATTTCTAAGTTGTAGATATGATGCCCACTGCCACCAAACTCTTCAAACTGTATAAGCTGTAAAGCTGTAAAGAAAAATGTTGTCAGTGTAACGATTTCTGATGGAAAGTAACCTAGGTGACACAATACCACCACCCCAGCTGCACCATGTACTGAATTCTGTCCTGTCCCTGACCGTGCCCCTTAGAGTCCCCTTCCATGGGGTCCTGGTCCAGCCCAGAGCTGCTCTGCCTGCACTCATCAGGTCTCCCTGATCTTCCTGTGCCTCAGCAGCCCTTCAGTTTTCCTTATCTTCCAGGACGTGGCCTTCTTCCAGAACACAGGCCCATCACTCGCAGATGGTCTCTCAAGCTGGGACTTTGGGACTTTTTTTTAATCATTCATTTTGGGCTGGGAAATGGTTAGTTTGATTGTCAACTTGGTTGGATTAAGAGATGCTGAAGATTAAGAGGCTTCTTGGTGTGTCAGTGAGGGTGTGTGGAATAGTGAACTGGAGTGGAGATCCTCCCTCAGCACGGGCAGCACCGCCCAATAGGATGGTGGCTTGGATGGAGTAAAAGTTGGGAGATCAAGGAAGCAGCAGCAGATGCAAGCTCAGTTCTTCTTGTCCAGGTTCTTGATTGCCGCTGGGATCTCCTGAGGATATCAGACTCTCGCTCTTTCACTCTTCCAAAGTGGACTCTGCCAGGGATTCTCCTGGAAGTTTCCAGAAGCCGTCATTCTCGGACTTGGGTAGCATCGCTGCTCCTCTTGCTCTGAGGCTTCCTCCTCTTGGAGGTGCAGCTGCAGGTTCCTCCAGCTCTCCATCTGCCAACGGCCAGGTGGACTGCCCAGGTTCGTAAGCCAATCGAATAAACCCCCTTTTAACAATCATACCTCCTGCTGGTTCTGGTCCTCTAAAGAACCCTAATACGGGCAGGAATGCCAAAGAAATGCTGTTACATTCTCATTTATTATATTTAGAAGCAACTAATGTCAATGTGTCTCATTTTGGGAGATTTTGACTTTTATGACCTAGTTTATAAAGAGTCTGATAAATTTGTCCGTTGTAAACTTAACTAACAAGTATTTTTCATTTATTAACTAAGAAAAGTATCTGTAGAGTTACTTTAAAATTATATACACCCTTTATCTTGTTCAATTTTTATCCCTAGTTGCAGCCTGCACTGACTCTTACCTGGGCCAGCTACTGCAATGATGGCTTTAAATGGTGATCTTTCAAACCGTCCTCTATGTTTACTAGTTGGCATTCTACCAAATGCCAACCTACTTATTCACAAATTTAAAGCAGTGTGGACTCAGGATTCCAGTTTTATTCCATTGTCTGTAACTGATTACACTAGGACTAGTGTGTGGGAATCTCGTTCCCTCGTGCACAGGTCTAGGGACGCTGTGTGCTCACCCCACACCCACGTGTACACACAGATAAACCCCTCCTTCTGCCATTCATCTGCAGTTATGGTTGGATCAGGGAAGCTTCCCAGAGCTCAGGAGTTGCAGGCTGGTGCCCTGCACAGTGATGGCTGGCGTGGGGCTTTAGCAAGTGCCTGGACCCTAAGGTTCTGATCACATCAGTGGCCTAACTCCCTGACCAGGTCATAGCAGAAGGGACTACTAGGTGGTGACAGAATGTAGGAGGTGGGCCTCGCAGGAGGAAGTGTGTCCCTGGGCGGTGCCCTGGAACACAGCATCCTGTCCCTGGCCCTTTCCCTTCCCTCCCTCCCTCAGCTTCCTCATCCTCCTGAGGTGAGCAGCTCTGCTCCCCCCATGCCCTCCCAGCATGGTGCTTTGCCTCACCACAGGCCCAGATCAAGAGGGCCAAGTGGCTGTGGACTGAAACCTTAGAAATTGAGCCAATATGAGTCCTTCCCCCGTGAAGTTCTTTTTCTCAGGAATTTTCTCACAGCAATAGAAAGCTAATTAACACATCCATGCACAGTAAATACAGGGGTTCAAAATGTACCCTCAGTTCTAGCCCAATCCACAGGGTTTATGCAGTCTTCTGCCTTTCCTCATTTATACTTTTCTTCCCACGTGAAGAGACCTGGTCATCATTACTTATTTACACAATCCTCTGTAGTCAATCTCCCTACCTCGCAGGTCACCTCACTTGAGCCCTGACACCCTTACACATTCCTGTACTTGGGGCAAGTCATGCACAGTCTTCCATTACCCTGAAACTGCTTATGTGTGAAATCAGATAGTATGTCACTTTTCACCTGCACTTTCTACTGAGCATAACGCTTTTGAAATTCTTCCACATTATTGTGAGAACTGGCATATTTCCCCCATATTGCTAAGTGGGAGTCCACTGCGTCAGTCCTGTATCAGTACCTTGACATTGACTTTCCACTGCCTGGCTGATGTGTGTTGTGGTTGCTTCCTGCTTGTGTGGTTATTCACAGCAGGCACCAAAATGCCACCCTCCTGGCAAGAGAGAGGCACGTGACGAACTGTCCCAGATGGAGGAGATAGGAGAGGAGGGAAATAAATGCAATGTGCACCTGAAAGGGCACAAGGGAACAGACTGCAAAAGTCTGATAATGTTCTCTGACATTAACTTCCTATGCCTGGATGGCTGTGCCGACTGCTCAAGATGTCAACTGTGCTAACTTCCTGTGCCTGGACGGCTGTGTCCACTGCTCCAGGGGCAGCTGTGTTAACTTCCTGTGCCAAGATGGCTGTGCTGACTGCTGGAG
>JAJEJO010005192.1:12092-57401 GCA_020662805.1 Glaucomys volans | reverse complement strand
GCTGTGCTGACTGCTCAAGGGGTCAGCTGTGTTAACTTCCTGTGCCAGGATGGCTGTGCTGACTGCTGGAGGGGTCAGCTGTGTTAACTTCCTGTGCCAAGATGGCTGTGCTGACTGCTGGAGGGGTCAGCAGTGTTAACTTCCTGTGTCTGGACGGCTGTGCTGACTGCTCAAGGGGTCAGCTGTGTTAACTTCCTGTGCCTGGATGGCTGTGCTGACTGCTCAAGGGGTCAGCTGTGTTAACTTCCTGTGCCTGGATGGCTGTGCTGACTGCTCAAGGGGTCAGCTGTGTTAACTTCCTGTGCCAAGATGGCTGTCCTGACTGCTGGAGGGGTCAGCTGTGTTAACTTCCTGTGCCAAGATGGCTGTGCTGACTGCTGGAGGGGTCAGCAGTGTTAACTTCCTGTGTCTGGACGGCTGTGCTGACTGCTGGAGGGATCAGCTTAGGGGAACAAGTAAGGAGCATTCAGGAGCTCCATGGACTATTTTTGCAACTTCCTTGTAAGTCTAAAATTGTTCCAAAATAAAAGGCTCAATCCAACAAGATTCTTTCAGAACAACTCCTTTAAAGAATCTTTAATTTAAATGCAAAGCGAATGGATGTGTACAACTATCCATGTATCTGTAATCAGTATCTCTTAGGAAAATTAAGAATGTAAAGTGTCTTTTTAAATCATTAACCAAGCTTGTCTGACCTCATTGTTTTCCTCAGTTGATTCCTCCTTGCCAGGAAAGGTAGCCTTGCTGCTTATGCACCATTTATGTGAGATGTGTCAAAATGCTTTCCATTGTTATGTGCAACTAATCAGGACAAATTTTTTAAATTAAAAAATAAAAGTGGTAACCTGGCTGCACTGCTCTGACAGCCTTTGTTAAAATCCCTCTATGGGGCTTGCGCTTCCTCTGTGCACCGCCCCATCTGCCTCACTTGGGCGGAGCACCTCTGGTTTTCTTGGTGGTGAGAGCCCAGAGATGGACGGGCTCCAGAGTCCTCTCTTGCTGTAGGCCACACTAGGGCCACATTTCCTATGAGCTGGCCTGTAACAGACAGAGCAGTGTGCTCAAATGGAGTTTGCTCCTCCTCCAAGTAGAAATTAGCTCAGTCTATTAGTCCCCGTTGCAGCTTTAACAAATTGCCATGAAGTTGGTGACTTAAAACAATGTAGGTTTACAGTTCTGAAGATCCGAAATCCAAAATCCGTTTCAGCGGCTGAAATCAAGGTGTCAGTGATGAGCTGCCAGGGGTCAAGGTGGTCAATCCAAGGACAAGGTGAGCTGAAAGGGACAGACTTCTTCACTGAAATGCTGTGAGCAAGAGGAGCAGGCTGTTTCCCAACATTCCCGGATCCCTGAGGAGCAGCACAGGGCAACGCTCAGGTGGGTAGGTTTGGGGGGAGGGAGTTCTGATTTCGAGAATCCTGCCCTTTCATGGGTCCAGAGATCCCCCAGGAGAGACGGGAAGGAAGGGCCAGGAGCAGACCAGTGAAGACTCAGAGCAGAGTCCTTCGCCAGGGCTGTCCGTGCCCGGGGGCAGCCTCCAGACAGCTCAGGCACTGGGCAGGGAGGGCTGGTCAGTGACACTGCAGACCTGAAGGTGGCGCTGTAAGTGAAACAGCACTGGAGAGTTCCTGCTGTTGGGGACACCAGAGCTGCCATAGCGGAGCAGGCACAGCTCCCAGGTTGAGGTGATGCTGGGGTAGGCGGAACTGCGGCGTTGGGTAAAAGTGCGGCGGACAGCCCTGCCGCGTGTGCGCACCCGGTCTCTGCAGATGCTCTGGTGTAAGGACTTACTGCCGTACCCTCCCCCTGGCATTTTGGATGCAGCCGTCTGCTTATTAAACAGAGGCCTATCCTGTCACTACAGAACCCCAGCCTTGCTGTGCAGGCGGCGACCTCCCGCACCTGGAGTTTAGTGCCCCTCTTGGCGGATCGGCCTACCCTTCATGATCTTCACACAACGAATGGCTGAGTGTCGCACTTCTCTAAACCTCTGTCCCTGAGGGACCCAGGACTGTATATGAGTGTGACTGCTGGGGGCGCAGGGGACATGGCAGGCAGGGCTGAGTCCCTGGCTCCACCTGCTCCAGGGACACACTGGACAGCTGCAGTGGGGTTGGTATGGGGAGGACAGCAAAGGCCTCTGGTCAGTGTTGTGGTTAAGGTGTGGTATTCCCAAACTCACACGTGACAATGCTGGAATGTTTGAAGGAGAGATGGTTGGGTTGTGAGAGTCTTAACCCCAATCAGTGAGTTAATCCCCTGGTAGGGATTCATGGAGTGGAAAGGGACGTGATTGGGTGTGGCTGGAGGAGGTGGGAATCAGGTCGTGGCTTTGGGTATATATTTTGTATCTGGAGAGTGGAGACTCTGATTCCTGAGGATGAAAGCTGCTTCCTGTTGGCCACACTCTTCCGCCATGATGTTCTGCCTGACCTTGAGCCCCAAGGAATGGAGCCGGCCTTCTATGGACTAAGACCTCTGAAACAGTGAGCCTTCAAATAAACTCTTCCTCCTCTGCAGTTGTGCTGGTCAGGTCATTTAGTCACAGCAGAGAAAAAGCTAAGACAGCCAGGAAGGTCACAAAGGACTGTGGCCAGTAACTCCTCTTAGTCATTGGACTCTTCCTGGACGCTCTGGGGAGAGACTGTCTCTGGGCTGGGTCTAACCTCTGGGGTCCTGCATTCCTTGGCATGTATGTGGTCCCTGCAGCTGACCCTCTACTCCCCTCAGAAAAGCGCCATGGACCTGCCCACACTGCCCAGCATGACTTCCCCATATCAAGGACTATTTAATCCTAAATACAAAGTCCCTTCACCTTGGACAGTGGCATAGTCATGAGCTCTGGAAACTGGGGTGTGGATGTCTCTGGGAGACCGTTCTGCCTACCACACTCCTATCGCAGTTCATCCTGAGAGGGAGAGGGAGGTGCAAGAGGCAGCACCTTGACTTTGGTTTGAAGGGGATAACATACTTTGGAGTGCAGTACTTGCAGAAGGGTCCTGATTTTTGTACCAATGACCTTCCTCCATTGGTGTGACCATATGTTTTAACCCAGTCATCTAAGCTGTTTGCTATTTCCAGCTCAACAGGTCCCTCCAGCCTGGTGTCACTAGTACACTGAGTCAGGCTGAGATCCTGGAGCACAGCGAGATGGTCCAGGGCACTGCAGTCTAAGTCAGGGTGTGAGGCTTGTGAGCTGACACAGCCCTGAGGAAACCATGTGTATTATTCTTCCCCTTTTGGTGAGTTGCTTATTGAAACAAATTTTAAAATGAATACTCACATTAGTAGGTACATTCCAGGAACCAGATGTGAGATTAACCCTTAAAATGTAGGAGGACTACAACTCTGAGGTCAGTTGCAATTTAAATGCCTTCTGATGAGGTGCATGAGCATCCATTTCCTTCAACAGATTCGCTTGTCTTTTGCACTGGCCGAAGAGATAATGCAACTGAGAGCTAATACCTCTGCCAAGTCTTCCATGGAAGGGTTACTCTCTGAATTCTCCCTGGAGTGAGTAACCACTGTGAGTGCAGGTTTGTGGCCGTCAGATGATGCATGGAGCTTTCATTTGTGTTCATTCTGTGTGGCCCCAGGGAGACCATCATTCCAGTCTGTGGCACTTTCCCTGCTCCTGACACTCTCCTTTCCTTTTGCTGAGCATCTTTCTGCAGGTGGGGCCTAAGCTGAGTGGACATGCAGGTCACCCTATGGGAGAGGCCGGCCTCTCTTGTAGACCCCTTGTGTCCTTGAGGTCTTTCCTCTGAGATGCTGGTGTATTTCCCAGGGTCCCCCCTCTGGGGTAGCCATGTGCTGTGAACTTTGACTCCTCATACCATAAGAATGTGGAAAATCTGCTACAGTCTTCAGAGACTTTGGACACAGCTTTTAAATTTCCTTCCCTATTTTATTTAAAGGCTTGTCAAATTCTGAGGGGGAAACTGCCTTGTGTTTGGCCCTTGATTCATTTTTGTCACTTTTGTTCTATAAAAACAACACATTTCAGTTTGATTTTTTTTTTCCTTCATTACTTACTAGTGGTTTTTTACCAGCTGCTGATAAGAGTAATCAGCTTCCTTCTTGCATGCAGAATCAGCAAATTCCCACAAGGAAAAAGCAACTTCAGTACAACATCCAAGTTGAAGAAAAACACGTCTGCAATGGATCTTGGGCAAGACACCTTTGTAGAGTACCCTCAGGTTCTGTTTGTCTGATGATTCCTCCGGTGCAGAGGCAGGGTGTGCATCTGCAGAGCTGATGGGCGCCCTCTTCCTGCTTCTGCGGAGTGTGCGGGAAGTTCCTTCAGCAGGGTGACACTTTGCCACCTGGCAAGAAGCTCTTCACTGCTTCCCTTTGGCAAGTAGTGATTACCTGTGGAGGAGTGCTTTAGGATTATGGAAGTGAACTCTTCTTATCCTGTGCTCACCACCTGGGATTCATCAATGACTTGCCTGCAACAATGTGTCTGGTTTCTGTTTCTGGTTTCGTTATTTATTCGACAATTATTATTTGAAATCCTACTGTAAAGTACAGCTGCTCTGGGCTTGGTGGCTCACACCTATAATTCCAGCAGCTCAGGATCCTGAGGAAGGAGGATCACAAGTTCAAAGCCAGCCTCAGCAACTTAGTGAGTCCCTAAGTAATTTAGCAAGATTCTGTTAACAAAAAAAAAAAAAAAAAAAGAAAAGAAAAAGGTCTGGGGATGTGGCTTGGTGGTTGTGACCCCCTGGGTTCAATCTCTGGTACCAAACAAAGAAACAAAGAAACAGCTGCTACTTCTCCCTCCTTCACACTTTGTTTAATCATTTATTTAAGTCAGTATGGACTTGTGGATTTTTTTTTTTACTTTTTTGGTTATAGTTCAATACTACTGTTACTTAACTTGCTTCTAAAATCGTCCTGGATTTGTCCCTTGGCAGTCCCTTTGAGTTGGCCCTTCTGTCTTCACCATGTCCTTCATGAGTCCTTGATGCACGTTATGAGGCTCCCGGAGTCTGTGCTGTGCTTCGACCTATGTATGGGTTACCATCAATTAGTGTCAATATTTATGTTGCTACTGAAGTTGTCCCAACTTTGGCCTTTGGGAGCACCTTCAGGTTGGCTCCTGTGTGCTTTAACTTGTCCCCACCAATGTTGAGTTCTTCTGTCTCTGTGCCCCTCCCAGGTGCTCAGGGCCAGCTTGAGCCCGGGTCCTGGAAGCAGCCATTTCTTTGAGAGACTCTGGTTCTTTTTATTGGAGAATAGACTTGGAAGTCAAGGTCCAGACACCAGGGGTGTTCATCACCTGACCCACCTTGCCTTGGGCTCTGTTGGCAAACAGCTTAGAAGTGCTTATGTGTGCAGTTACCCCTGGGGTTTGCTGTGTTGTCCTTCAGAGGTCTGTGTGCTGGACCTGGTCTGCAGCGTGGTGGATCCAAGCCCACACAGTGCTGTGCATCCTCAGGGCTCTGCCTTGGAAGGTGCCAATGCAGTTCCTGTGGACCCAGTTGGTTCTGCAGAATGGTGCTGTGGAAGGGCTTTTCTTCTGTCTCTCTGGCTTCCTGTCTCGCTTCTGCTTCCAACGTGATGCCATGAGACGCCACCCAGGGCCTCACAGTCCCAGTACCATGCCCTTGGGACTTTCAGCTGCCCAAACTGGAGTTAAATACTTTTTCTTTATCTCCATCTTAGGGCATTTAGTTACACAATAACAGTGAATGCACCCACGAACATAACACACATTTTTATTTTTACATCTTTGTGTGGGTGTATATGTGTGTATCCACAGTTCATACCAATGCCTCCAAATCCATCTCCAGTGTCATAGAGCTGACTCTTGCCTCCTTCCTGTGCTTACTGTTTCTCTCTCCAAGGGGCATGTGTGTGTGTGTGTGTGTGTGTGTACATGTGTGCACATGTGTGCATGTGTGTGTGTGCATGCATGTGTGTGTGTGCATGTGTGTGTAGCTCTATGCAGCTTCGTGCACTGTGGATTTGTTAGCCACTGCTACCATCCAGGTGCACAACTGCTCCGTCCCCACACATCTCCCGGGGGTGCCCTCTGCAGGTGTCCCCTTCCCTCTCAGTGCCCATCCCCAGCCTGGCAGCTGCTGATCTGCTCACTGGCTCCGGTTAGTGATTGCAGTGTAATCACAGGACACCATGCAGTACGCAATGTCTCAAGGTTGATGCTTCCACGCAGCTGCATCCTTCGACACCCACCCAAGCTGCTGCACAAGTTGATGGTTGTTGATGTGATCCCCTTGTGTCTCACGATACGGTGCAGCATCCCCACCGAAGGGCTTCCGCAGTGCTGTATCTGAGTGTGGTGAACGAGGCTGTGTAGGCTGGTCTGTGAGTGTGTGCTCTCACTGTTCTGGGTAAAGGCTCGGAGATGTGGTCACTTGGCAGGTGTGTGCTTACACTTCCACCAACAGATGAGGGACATCATTTCCCATTCTTGTCAGTAATTGGTATTATCAGTGCTTTTAATTTCACCCTCCTATTAATTGCACACTGGTGTTTCATTGTGATTGTGTGTGTGTGTGTGTGTGTGTGTGGTGCTGGGATGGACCCATACCTCCACCCGCTGGGCAGGCTGGACCATTGCACTGCATCCCTGGCTTCCCACTGTGCAGTTCCTAATGGTGATAATGGTGAACATATTTTCACGAACTCATTGCTGTCCATACTTTCTCTGTGATAAATATCAGTTCATATTTTTGCCCATTTTCTAATTGAATTGCTTGTATTTTTTCTGTTGAATTCTGAGAGCTCTTTATATAGACTAGTTACAAGTCTTTTGCCAAATCCATGTTTTGCAAATGTTTCCTCCCAGTCTACAGCTGGTTTTTATGCTTTTAACAGAACAACTCCTATTTATCATGCTTGTTCATTGGTACTAGGGATTGAACCTGAGGGGGCTGTACCACTGGCTACATCCCACCCTTTTTATTTTGGGACAGGGTCTTGTCACGTTGCCCAGGCTGGCCTGGGACTGGCTATCCTCCCGCCTCACTCGCCCAGGCTGCTGGGATTTTTGGCTGCGCCACCACGCTGGGCTTTGATTTTAAGTAAGTCAATTTGTTGATTTTCATGGATCCTTTCATGGATCATGCTTTCAGTGTCATTTAGCTTTCACAGCCACTCAACAACTCTCCAAAGTGACTTTTCTCCCCAGAGGTAGTAATGAGGATTTCTAACCTTTGTGCGTTTTGCTTTTCCTTTGAGGCAGGGTCTCGCTGCACTGCCAGGCTGGCCTGGAGCTTCCATCCTCCTGCCTCAGCCTCCTAAACAAGAGGCCTTATAATTCTTCTGCCTGAAATGATTGCTTCCTGGGCTGGTGTTGAGCCATTCTATTTGTTTTCCGGAGATGATTTAATGTCTCATTGTTAATAGAAACAGTTAGTAGTTTAAAGCATTGAGCTGGAAATGGTGCTGGTCCAGAACCAGCATCAGGATAAAAATGCTTGTGTGCTTCTCTGAGCAACAGGGCCTTCCCCCTGGGGACTCTGAATGGGCAAGATAGCACCTGCATTTTACAAGGGACCCTTTTGTACAAAGTGGAAAGTGATTAGGAGTAGCGAGACACAGGCATTTAGTGGGCACACAAAACCAGTGGGCAAGACTTTTAATTGGGGAGCCGGTCAGGAGGAGACAGAGGGAAACGAACTGAAATTGGAAAGCCGGAGAGGGGAGGCAGACTTGTTGGCGATTCACAGACTGAATGAGCAAGAGTATCCAGAGACAGAGGTGAGTCAAGAAAACTGGTGTTTTAAGACTTGGTGGCCGCACAAATCACGCTGATGAAAATGATGAAAAGGAGGTTTAGGAAATAAAGTTCAAAGAAGTGGTGGAACCTTGACGTAAAATCTTACGAATATGAATACATAAAATATTATAAAGAATTCCTTCATTTCTGCGAAAGTTGCAGTGATAGTAATCAGCTTAAGCTGCACACAAGAGCATTCATTTAGATGTGATTGCACTTGATGCGAAAGGTGACCGAGGGGGACCCTCTTCTGCAGTCTGTCTGTGACGCCCTGCGGCGTTGAAGTCGGGGTGATGTGCGGGGAAGCCATCCTGCCGTCATTTGTGACCCTGGGCTGTGTTATCTCACAGAAAAGCGCTTTCTGCAGCTGTGACATTCCCATGAGCTACAGGTTTAAGCATTTCTAACGGGAGGTGGATGGGTGGGCCAGGTGTGAGCACAGGGGGCAGAAGCCAGCGGAAGGAAACCAAAGCCTGTTTCTGAATTTCCTTCTTTGGCCAACAGGTTCACGTCCTCCCCAAGTCAACCTCCTCATGAGGACTCACAACCTCAGGTAGGAAGCTCCAGAGAGCACCATGTTCTCCAGCTAATTCTACCAAGTTTCCATGTGGAAAGGGTGTCCTCAGAAAGACAGGCCGGCCAAGGGCCAGAGTGAGCTCTGTAGGAAACTCCACCCCAAAGCCTCCAAGAGGAAGCCGAGAAACAAGGTGGGTGCTGGTTGCTCTCAACTGCTCCCCTTCCAGTCTCACCACGGGCGTCATCATTGCTCCTGGCTGACACATCCCACCCCCCAGCGTGACTCAGGGTGTCCGGGCTGTGTGAAAGGACTTGCAAGATGTTTAGAGGTAAACAGGCTTGACTGGTAATGGCCAGATGCTTCGTTTTACTTGACAAAAGTACCCGGAAATGCTCACTGACTTCAATAGACCACAGGATATTAGCAGCAACTGCTGTTTTTATAATTTAAATGATATTTAAAATATACAAAGCATATTTATGTGGTATCGCATGTGTATCAATCAAGGTCTCTAGCTGCAGAGGTGAAATGTGCAATTTATCTCTCCTCAAAGTCTTTGTCAACTAAATATAGAATGTTTGCTCTTATTTTTGCAAGTAGTATTCACATTTTATTTTTACAATGCAATGGGACAAAATTAGATGAGTGAAAATTTTTATTAAGAATAAAAAATAAACTATGTCTTGATAGAACAAAAACATGTTTTATGGTTTTTACTGAGAACAGTTTTTTTAAATGAATTTTCCCAGATTTTTTGTTGCTGCATTATAGCTGAACATAATGATGAGATTTGTTGTTACATATTCAAACATACACAAAATATAACAATATAATTTGGCCAATACCACCCTCCATCACTCCTTCCTCCCACCCCACGATCCCTTTCCTCTTTTGATCTCCCTTTGATTTCCATGAGATCCATCTTCACCTTTCTTTTCCTTTTTCCCTTTTGGCTTCCATATGATGGAAAACGTAAATCCCTTGACCTTTTGAGTTTGATTTATTTCACTTAATACAATGGTCTCTACTTCCATCCATTTTCCTGCAAATGATATAATTTCATTTTTCTTTATGGCTGAACAAAACTCCATTGTGTATACATAACACACATTTTCTTTATTCAGTCACCCATTTTTTTTGTTCTTTTTAGTAATACACGACTGTAGAATGCATTTTGACATATCTCACATACGTAGAGTGTGACTTCCCATTCCTGTGGTTGCACACGATGTGGGGTTACACTGGTCTAAGCTGGTGACCCTCCACTCCTCCCTCCCTGCTGCCTATTGTGAGTCAGCATCTGCATATCATTCGCCTTTGGTTTCTTGCGGGGATTGGCAGAATATTTGCTTTTGATACACAGTTGTTTAGATACTGTTTGCCTTGTAAGTAACAGGTAGTAAAGTGAACTGAAATAGCAATGCACACTATATTTATTTTTTAAAATTCAAACTTGTTAATTTATTCTAATGCTTAGCTAAAGTCATTTGTCAGTCAGATGGACTTTCTTAAGATAATTTTAAAAATTTTACACCAAATTAGGCAAATTAAGATGAAGTTATTTTAACATTTTGACCAATTTTTTGTATTAATTTATAATATCAAAATCAGTCTTTATTTTAAGCCACCCTCCTTCTCTCCATATCTGTCTGAAACATAAAGTGTTCCAGCTAAGCTTTGTGTCTGTAGATCTCTCAAGTAAACACAGTGGCAAAGGCCAACGAACCTCAGCCCTGCTTGCCACTCAAAAAGGGCACGTGTGGCTTCCTTCTGTGACTGCAGGACACATTCTGAAGGGATGGTGGAAGCCACTGCGTGCCCAGGGCAAGGTCACTCCGTGAGGAAGACCTGGCACCCTCCGCTCTGGAGTGAACCTGGAGAAGCTTGCTGGGGACAGACGTCTCCCCTGAGACCACACCCTCTCCCAGTCCTTGTTAGAGATAATTAGTTAAGGGAATTTAAAAAAAAAAAAAAAAAAGTTTCTACTCCCAAGAGTGAGGCGGGGAAGGAAGCAGCCAGCCCAATCAGCTCTGGCACCACAGCAGGTTCTTCCTGTCAGCCCGAGTCCTCTGATCTGCAAGTGCCCTGTGCACACAGAGCCGGTGCTTCCCCTGGCTCCTGCACCTGGCTGGAGGTGGGGCTCCTGCAGACCCCCAAGGCCGATCCGTGGCGGCTGAAGTGCCTGTGCTCCATGCTGCACAGCCTGGTCTTTCTCCTCCTCCTAGATTTCCTAAATGCCATCTTTCTCCTATCCTTTTCTGCACTCTGGTCATTCCACTTGGACTCTCAAGTGACTTCCCAAGAAAGAGAAGGAGCTGTGGACACGGCATTTCTGAAGGTGCCTAATGTGGTAGGTTAGCAATGCTGTGAAGGAAGAAATGTGGCTCAGGCCTCTCAACTTCCAGGTGATCAGACTTTTAGAACCTCGGGCTCCAGTCCAGTCGAGGGCAAAGAACTTCATTATGCCAATACTTCACACTCGAGATGTCTGCGCGCGTGCTTTCCACAGGTAAGATGGAGTCTTAGAGATCGTGGCGTAAGTTCCGTGAGGAAGCTGAGGAGAGATTTTTGAGCTCATTAGTGGAGTTCTACCCCCCAAAAAATGAATTTAGAAACTAATGGAATCTGCTGAACTAGGAAATCTAAAGAATTAAAAATACTGATTATAATCCCTTCCGAGCACATTGAATAATGAACTCAGTAATCGTGAATGCTGAGTATTGTTGCTGTGATGCTAAACTCCATTGCAGAGAACCTGGGGCTCCTGGGCCTTTCAGCTGCACATGTCCCCTGGGCACAGAACGAGCAGATCTGAGGTGCCCATACCTGCCTTAGTCTTGGGACTTGATGCAGTAAATCCCCTGTATAGTTCCTCGCAAGCTAATTAGTTGATAGTAAATATTGGAGTGTTATTTGATTCAGTTTTGTAAAACTCTTGTGAGATTTAAATTACCTGGTCAAGGATCCAGAAGTCACCGAGCATGAACCAGTTCATCTTGTTATCCATAACAATGGAGATCATTTAGATTCCATAAGTGGTAAACTGCCTCACTACCATTTAATAGGCCATGTGGTGGCCCTTGTGAAGAACTTGTCATGCCACTGTTTAGAAGTCACTCCTTTAGGCTCAAACAAGGATGGACACATTCACATACCATTTAAAATCATAATATTCTTGGCCCACAGAGGAACTGGCCATGGGTTTCTTAAAGCCTCAGAAGATAGAATGCAGGTCTCACAGAGGGCATCTTGGTAAAGGACCACAGAGGAGCAAGGTGGCAGAGTGGGTGGTCTCACCACCAGAAAAACTGAGTCAAAATGAAAAACTCAAGTCAACTAATTAGAACAAATAAAATTTTTTTTTAAAAACTCATGAGGACAATCCTAGTTGAATAATCTCAGTTGATTTGAGAATGGAGGAAGAACTCAGTTTCATTCTGCAGTGTTCCTGATGGTTGTTCCTATACCTATACACGTCACAGGAACATTCCAGAACAAGATGGTCACTGTCAATCGATCCTCCTGCACCTCCTCCTGTGAGCGACGTTCTGACAGACAGCACCCAGTGCACTCTGCATTGACACCACCTGGCAGGCAAGTTTTGACCACACTCCTCATTCTTGTAGTAAAAATGTGGGTTCCTGTCTGCCTCTGTGCCATGCCAGCTGCCCATCTGCCTCATTCAACTTTTAAGCAGAAAGACCCTTATTACATCTTGTGCAAGAGACCAGAAGACTGAGTTGCAGTCTCCAACTTGCTAGTTTCCTTACATGCAGGTCTGGTATGATCCCTCTGCTGCCCACCTTGACTTGGAGCGAAGTCGCAGGGTGCAGCAGGCTCCCCATGCCAGTCTGCATCCTGGCAGCTTGGCTCAGCAGCTGACCAGCACAGCTGAAGGGTGGAACTGCCAGCCTCCTGGGCTGAGCTGAGGAAAAAGTGAGGGGCACTGTAATTGTACATAGCTCATGAGAGGTACACGATACTAGCCATGCTAACATTTAAGTGACTTGAAATTCATACTTCTATTTTTCTTTCATATTTTGAGATTTTAAAACATGTAGAAACTTGCAAAGGTTAATAGGAAAAATGCATATACTCTGCCACTCAGAATTAACAGCTACTCCTTCATGGTCATGCTTCCTTCCAGACATTTTTAATTTTTTAATTTTAATTCTAATTTTAATTTTTTCCTTCCAGCTATTTTTAAAGAAACAAAACAGAGTAAGTCCCAGGCTTTGATCAGGTTTTTGATCAGGGATGGGCTGCTGGCACTTTGGCATCTGCCCTCCCGGTTCCTTTGCAGATATCCGTATGTTCCTTCTAGACTATCACATAATGCCATTCTTCTGAATTTTTGATTTACAGGAGATGAAGGGAAAGACCTTACTGACATGCTGGCCAGGCAATATGCATGGGCCCTCAGTTGTCAAATCAAAGGATTCTCTACCCACCTAGATATTGTCAATGTTATCAATCCACCTGTCCCCCCTGTAGAAGCTTGCTGCAGCCTTTGCAGGGATGACCTTGACAATCCTTCAATCTCCAGTAAGTGTCAAAGTTTTAATGCACAATCTTAAAGCCATTGCAGAAACACATGCCACAACATGATCTAATCATGGCAAAGCATTCTTGGAGCAGTGGATTTGAATCCCATTTTGTACCCCAATGTGCCCAAGAGATACAAAATGTACCTTCATAATAAAAGTCACAATAAAGTAACCTAATTGCTTTTTACAAACTGCTTCAGAAAATATTCAAAAATATTAGTAGCTGGGGCTCTGCCTTTGGTTGGCCTATGTTATGCTGTGCACTCACCCTAAGACATGAAACCACTGCCCAGTAACTGAGCATGAAGTGTCAGAGAAGACACAAAACCTTTTAGTTCTCTGGGATCCGGAAAGATGAATGACTGATCAAGGCAGGACTCCTGGGAGTGGAGAATAAAGCATGATAAAGAAGGGGCTATCAGGAGATGCTGAGCATCAGTTCCACTGGGTTGACCCTGGGAATTGCTTTCTTTCCTCCCTGTAGGACACAACCCCGCCATCAGTAAGCACCGCCAAGGTATGAAGCACAATTGACCCCAGAGCTCTGGGGTAGGCTTGGGGGAGGGCTGTGGAGGCTGATATGAGCTGTTTGTTACCAGCTTGTCTGCTGTAGGCACCAGGGTCCTGCTCCAGCAAGCAGGATGCATGAGATTTAAGATATGGATTAAATAAAGATGAGGTAATACTCCTCGTCCCAAAATTTAATTTGGATCTGATGCCAGTCTTCCTAGGCTGACACAGAATTTAGAATGCAATTCCACCTGATGGCAAATCTGGTTCTCTGATCTAGTGACACAAGCCAGTGATCCTAGGCAGGATTACAGACCACTAGGAGAATTTGGTACTTTCCCATTTAAAAAAAGAAAAAGTAGAAAAAAATGGGTGTTTAATCCTTGTAATCACTTTTTGAAAGTAACTCTTACATCCTGACACATTGAGCAGAATGATGCAAAATGTTGGTGTGCGATCACAGAGAGGAGGCCCCCCAAGCTCGCTGTCCTGTGCCCTTCAGACCAGAAGGTGGCGTGGTCGGTGCTGCGGAGCCTCGGGGCCAACCGTCCCACGCCTTCCCAGGCCTTCCAGCGTGAGGAGGCGTCGCAAGCTCAGGCTTTCTCCCACAGGCAGCATGGGGTCGCCGGTGACCGGGAGGCAGAACGCCAGTTCTTCTGAGGGCTTCATCCTGGTGGGCTTCTCCGACCGCCCGCGCCTGGAGCTGGCGCTCTTCGTGGTGGTGCTCGCCTTCTATCTGCTCACGCTCCTGGGCAACACGGCCATCATCCTGCTGTCCGTCCTGGACTCCCGGCTGCACACGCCCATGTACTTCTTCTTGGCCAACCTCTCCTTCCTGGACGTGTGCTTCACCACGGGCTCCATCCCCCAGCTGCTCTACAACCTCCGGGGCCCCGACAAGACCATCAGCTTCGTGGGCTGTGCGGTCCAGCTCTACTTCGTCCTGGCCCTGGGCGGCGTGGAGTGCGTGCTGCTGGCCGTCATGGCCTACGACCGCTACGCCGCCGTCTGCAGGCCGCTGCACTACACGGTCCTCATGCACCCGCGCCTCTGCGGGCAGCTGGCCTCCGCCGCCTGGCTGAGCGGCTTCGGCAACTCCCTCATAATGGCGCCCCAGACGCTGCTGCTGCCGCGCTGCGGGCACAGGAGGGTGGACCACTTCCTCTGCGAGATGCCGGCGCTCATTGGCATGGCCTGCGTGGACACCACGACGCTCGAGGCGCTGGCCTTCGCCCTGGCCATCTTCATCATCCTGGCGCCCCTCGGGCTCATCCTCACCTCCTACGGCCACATCGCCAGGGCCGTGCTGCGCATGCGGTCGGCGGCAGGCCGGAGGAAGGCGCTCAACACCTGCAGCGCGCACCTGGCCGTGGTCTCGCTCTTCTACGGCACCATCATTTACATGTACCTCCAGCCGGCGAACGCCTACTCCCAGGACCAGGGCAAGTTCCTCACTCTGTTCTACACGATCGTCACGCCCAGTGTGAACCCCCTGATCTACACCCTGAGGAACAAGGATGTGAGAGAGGCGGTGAAGAAGGTGCTGGGGAGGGGTCGTGCACACGTGCCGTAGCCCTGATGGAGCGCGGGCCGTCCTGGACCCCCCACAGGTCCCTGGGCCTCGCCGCCAAGGGGTCTGGCAGTGTATGCCCGGGAGGCAGCGAGGAGACTGGAAGTGGCCTGGCGAGGTGGAGACAATGCAGCCCTTCCGGTGTGGACCCGCCTCAGTGGGAGACAAGCGTTCTCCCAGCCAGCTGCGCTCAGGGTGAGACGGGAAGCTGTGTGTGGGAAACACCAGCTCTGCATGTGGTGGCGGTGCCAGGTACTGTCACAGTGACTTACCCAGAAGGCCCTCAACAAAGACGAGAAAGAGCTACAAGTCGTTCAAAAGAAGTACTTGTGCTTTCTCTAGAAAATTGTTTAATAATTTACAGTGCCCTTATAGTGCCAAATGCCTGAACGAGGGCCAGAATAAGTTGGTCGAGCACCTCCAACACCAGGGAATGGTGGGTCCTGCACACTCTAGCTTCCTTATATAACTGAGCTCGGTGACATGTATGTTCAACTTTATGAAGCAATAGCACATGAAGAAGAAAAGACACACAGCAAGAGTGTGACGTTTTGCTGTATGCAGGGGGAGAATTTCCCATTCTTACCTGTTAACAATGGGAGAAGGCGAAGGGGTCTCTTGCTCAAAATGCTCGAAGATCATTCAGCCTCTACCGTCCCCACATGTTACCAGATAGTCTCAGTAAAGGCAGGAGGTAAGGGAAGAGTTTGGGGACCACAGGGATCCTCACCGTTGCTTGGTCTCTTCACTTCACTCTGCTATCAGCAGATCTCCCAGTGATAATGAAACCAACCTAAATGGTCCATGTCAGATGAGTAAATGTCCATCCAAGGGACATTCAGACCTGACCTGCCATTTGGATGAATCCCATCTCACAACCTGGGAAAACACATGTTAAAAGTTCTTCAAGTGAATGAGGATGACAGAGTTTGAAAGTGTGGGCACTGCACCATTGGGAGCTGGCGGAAGAGTTAGTGATTTCTCAGGCTCACTTCCTCAAAGTTTTAGAAAGGTCAGTTTAGGGGTCCCAGAAAATATGCCACGGGCTTAATAAATTTTCCTCAGAACATCATGGCAGATACAATGTGCACATTTTCTTGTTTTGAATGTTAACTCTTGTGTTTTGTCTAGATAGATTAGATTTTATGGGGATCAGTCAGGATCTGTGGTGAGGACGGGCTTTTGATTTGTCTTGATTATAGAGGAAATTCTGCTGTTTCCATAGGAGCAGAAGCGTGAGATCATATTTGACTCCTTCCACCTTATTATCTAACTAGAACAGGATGGCAGGCCATGATGCTTATTGAGGGGCCCTTAAGTGCAGCCAGGCTTCAGCATCTGTGGACCCCTGGCTTAGCGTTTCCATCCCTTCTACCAGAACGAACCTCATGGTGTGTATCCTACCGGCATCCAAATAAAATGGTCTCTTCCTTTGTAAATAAACCCTTGAGAACCATTCTCCAGAGAATAACAATGGCAATGGCTTTTACAACGTGTGGACAGTGTTGAGATGTGCATCACTTTCAGGCTGACATCTGGAGTGGGACAGGTAACCGGGAGGCAGGGTGTGATCTCTGTCGACGCCCGATGTTGATTCTCGTAAGAGCTTTGCTTTTCCTCCGGGAAGCCCTGCTTCACCCCATTTTCCCTATACTCTTCAGAACTATTACCAGAGGCCGTGGGGATAACGATGGCAGAGCTCACGAGGAAAAGGTCACTGGGTCCTCAAGACATTTTCAAACCCACCCGGCCTTTTACTTCGTGCGGAGTAGTTTACAGAGTTTATCAAGGTTGAATTGAATATATTCTGATTGCTATGTCTTCTCTTGGGAATTGCATACAAGAAATATTTTGTTTTTATTTTTTATAGATTTGTTCTTTCAATAATCCACAGCTCATCCTCACGGTCAATCTTTTACATAAAGTGATGGAGTTTGGAAATGATGTGCACAGTTGTGGAACTCTTAGCCACGATGCTTGAAGTTCCTCTCAGAAAATAAATATCACCCATGCCTCTGTGCGCTGGGGTTTGTACTCACTTTTATTCTCAATGAGGAGCTGTGAGGGGGCAGCCTCTCAATTGCTGCTTCTCACGGCATCAGATTGCTTTCCGTCTTGTCCCTGTGGGTGGTTCAAGGAGCCTGAAGACAGCACTCAGCTATTTCCTATTTTATGGTCAAGTTCCTCCCCCTCAGTCAGCCCGTCAGCACATGTGTGTTCGCTGGCAGCTGCTAGGAGTCAGCCCTTATTCCAGGTGCTAGATCTGAATCTACAGATACACACACACAAAAGAATCATCGCTGCTCCGGGCCTGCATTCCCATGAAGAGGAGGATTGACTTACACAGCAATACACGTAGGTGTTCTGAGCATGACAGAAAGGCCATGGGGTTGGGGCATCCGGGAAGGCCCCAGAAGTGAGTCCAACAGAGACCTGAGGGAGACAGGGACCCAACAAAGTGGACGGCTGGGACGTGTGTCCAGCCTGGGGAATGTTCAGGTCAGGGAGGTGGGAGGAACAGGAGGAATGGAAGGCGGGCCTGAGCAACTAGGGGTGATCAGGGACAGGGGTCATCCTAGAGTAAAGAGCAGACAGTGTTTCTGGACAGGGAAAAGTGATTGCCTGTACAAATATGGCTAACAGCCAAGCAGCCATAGGGTCAGCAGCGTGAGCCACGTCCACCCTGCAGAAAGACCCCTGGGCAAGTTCTGCCTGGAGTGAGTGTGAGAGGGGCTTCTGCAGTGGGGACATAGCAGGCGGGGAGGGGAAGGGTCTTGGGAGGTGCATGGTCGTGCAGAGAATGGCTGTTCAGATGAGAAAGAGGACAAGGTGTTTGTAATTGGAAGGGGAGGGAACAGTGCGGCCCTGGACTGAAGAGGCCGGAAGAGTAAAACACAGGAGTGATGACTGGAGCTGGGAAGCGGAACCAGGCCTGGGCCAGCGTGGCCTTCAGCAGGAGCCAGAGTTCTGGCAGGAAGAGGGAAGCCAAGGGTGGTCTGCCCACGCTGCGGGAGGAGCTGCCTGGCAGGAGTGTGCCAAGCTCTTTTCCCTGTGCAACAGGAAGAAGGAATCGCTGTCTTATCACTGACTCTTAAACTCGTGAGAGGCACGGGTAGACAAACTGTCACCTCGACACCTGAAGGCAGATTCAACAGGACCTGTTTTGTTACCTTGGTATTTTTTTTTTTTTTTATCATTTTAGCTAAAATGTTCCCTCTGCTCTTTCCTTCTCTCTCTTGCTCTCATTTTTCTCCTTTTTATTAAATAATACATAATATGTGGAAGGACATAGCAGACTGTCAAGAAGACAGCAATATTCTCTAAAAGTTTTTTAAAATAAATATCAGCTTTTAAATATTTGGTGGAAAATTCACTTCTCTAAGAAGCTTCCCCTTGAAAGCTGGTTCTGAAAGTTCCTCTCCTTTTTAAAACCAACATCGTGCACACTGACAGGCAGGATTCCATTGTTAAAGAAGATCCACCAGATCCAAAGTCACAATACTTAAACATCTAAATAAAAGTGCAAAATAACAGCAGCATCTGAGCAAGAACACACAGCCAGTTAAAGGTCACTTTGTGATGAGAGGAGGTCAGGGGAGCCAGGCATGGGCTCCAGTCACCCTTTTCCTGTAAGCCCTGTGTGCAGGCCCTTTCTCTGTCAGAGAAGAAACCACTGCCAGATGCATGGGTCACCCTGAAAGCAGAGCGCCCCACATGGAGGCAAATGGGACCTTCATGCCCTGCTGGCTCTGTGGACCCACTATGTACTGAAACCCAGCAGCGGAATTGCCCAGCAGCTGCACAGAGGCCTTGTGCAAACCATCAACCTCGTTCTAATCAGAGACAATTCCCACATGCTGAGATTCCCCACACGGTCAGAGCAGCATCTTATTCAGTGTGCTGCACAGCAGCCAGCATAGATCTCCTTCTGAATGTGCAGAACTAACCCTGGCAGCACTCCACGATCCCTTCTCGTTCAGCTGTACCTTTTGTGGATGTGGATCAGAGTAGCTCAAGACTTAAGGACAGGTGGAAGCTTCACACTGTAACCAACCATGGATGCAGTTTCTAGGGGAAGATCACCAAGCCCCCTTGCATGGCGCTTGCTTCCATAAGCTTCACGTGGCTCATTCGGTTCCCATCAGTCTAATTGCCCACTTCTGATAATTGGCATTCAGGCCCTGTAACAGGAAAGGTCCATTTCTGAAGTTTGTCCTTGGTGATTTTTCCTAGCGACTGCAAGGTCCTGCCCTGGTCCTATGGAAGCTCCTGCTCTTAGAACAGTTCCTGGTCTGTAGAAGCGAGTTTGTAAACGTAGCGCTGTTGCAACACAAAAATATGGTAGAGATAAAGAGCATTAGAGGAAGTGCCATCCAGAAACTAGTGCATACTGAATTCCCTCCGAAAAACAAAAATGCAGCAATACTGCGGCTCTGAAGCGTGAAGACTGCTGAAGCAGGAACAAAGGACAGAGAGTGTAGATAGATTCATTACAGTACTGCTTATGATCAGAAAATGCTGAAAACATCCTAAGGGTTGGGGGACAAGAAATATCCTTCCAGGGCCTGCTCTCAGTGACCTTCCTCCAACCGTGCCCCAAGACCACAGTTTCCAAACCTCCCAGTTGTCTAACCAGACATCACTGGGTGGATGCACTGATGAGGTCAGAGCCTGTGATCCAATCACCTCCCAAAGCCCCGCCTCTGGACATTGCTGCAGTGGGAACCAGGCCTCCCACAAATGAGCCGTTTGGGGAACACTCTGGATCCAACACAGCAGCTGGTTGCATAAGTGTATACTTGGGTATATCCAGCGGCTCTAAGAAGCCCAGGGTGTGCACCGCAGCTCCTCCATGGGGCTCCCTGGAATCTTCACGCAGCTCCTCTAGAGCCAGGATGGTATGCCTGTGCTGCTGTCTGGACCTGCTGAAGCCCCCTTCTCTTCTGGGGCCCACCCAGTGATGGCAACACATTTATGGCTGAGGCTGCACCTCAGAAAAATCTTACTAGGAGCTCTTGAGGCCATGAAAGGATCACTGTCAGAGATTTCTCAATAGAGGTAAAAGATAATGGTCCTTTTGGAACTTGGGAGGAGATAGGACCTGTCCCTACAACAAAAGAAATCAGAGTGATGTGAGTCATCAGTTATCATGTAACCCACACTCCAGGGATGAATGCCTTGGTCCTGAGCGGTCACCTGGGTGGAACACCACAGTATATCCCCTATGACAGGTTTGCCAGTAGAGAGGAGCTGCACCTAGACTGGAGGCAGACCAGGGGATCCTGGACATGCAGCATGATGCCATGATTGGATAGACTTTTGGGGGCTTTGGAAGAAAGTAAGTCTACTTCTCATGTGGAAATACCGTTAATTGGGAGAGATTGTTTACAATACCACACTCTTCTCTGTGTCTATGCCATTTGCAATGTGACTTTGAAGCTTCTGCCATCAACATGTGAAGTCTATTTCACAAGGATGCATTGGTGCTGTGACTTGCTTTGGCCCACAGAATATAGTAGAGACTCTGCATCCCCTGATTTTGCCTTGGATAGCTATGCTCAGGATAGCTAGCTGGAGGTCAGATGCTGAGTGGATCCAGGGGTCCCAGTCTTCTCTACTGAGGCTCCAGCTAAGGTCAGTAAAATTATTGTGTCAAATTCACTGTCCATGTAAGCAGGAATGAGACCTGAGGAGTAGAGTCACCCACTAACCCTGGACTTATAAGCAAAAATGAATGTTTTCTCAAGCTCCAGGGATTTTGTGATTATTTCTTGTATACTATTACTCTGCAAATAACTAATTCAACTTCATGAACCCTTTTACAGGGCCATCATATTTTGGATGCCAGACTTCATAAGGACATTATAAGAAAGTAAAACTAGATACCAATCTCTCACAAGCATTCATATAACAGTCCCAGTCAATTATCAACAAATCTAATTTAGTGTATGGAAAATGTAACATATTACAACTACCAGAGATTTTTCATAGGAGTGGTGTAGCACTTGAAAATTCATCAGTGTAATCTTTTTTTTTTCTTTTTTGATTTTAGAGACAAATCTCTACAGGTTTAGGCAAAGAATTTAATAAAATTCAACCTCCTTTCATTTTGTTTTTACTTGTAGCAAACTGGGAATAGAATGGATTTCCCTTAAGCTCGTAAAGAGTACCTATAATAAATCTGCAGCAAATATCATACACCGTGGAAAAATAACGAGATGAAGAGGCTCACTATTGCCACTTTCTTTCAGCAGTACACCGATGTTACTGGCTCACGTAATAAGACAAGAAAAATAAAATACAAAAAAATAAAGTACATAAGAGATGGAAAGAGTTGTCATTTTTTGTTAATAACATGATTCTGCAGTTTGAAAATGCTAAAGATTCGGCAGATAAACTGTTTGGATATTAAAGGAGATTTTCAAGGTCACTGGAAAAAAGATATTCTTGAACCTTAAAGAATCAATTGCATTTATACCAAAAACAGACACATAGCAAAATGAATCATGAAGATAATTTACAAAGATTTTGTGACCATAAAAATGGCAGATTTTTCTACTGGCAGTTTTTTTGAAAGGCAACCTCAAAGAACACTTTCATCTTGTAGCAAAATAATTCCTTTTTGCTAATTGCAGCATCAGGAAATTAATTGAATCACTCTTAATTTTGATTTTTACAAGGAAATTGTTACCTTTGTTGTTTAAGGTACTTCTCATACCAAGTGATCTTACTATTTACTGCTCTGAAATCATAAGTTTATAGAGAACACTTTGCAATGTTAGTAGAATTCAGTGTCTCCCCACACCACCCTCATTTCTGCTGAACATGAGCCATCATCTTCAGTCTTTTTGGCTATTTTAGAATTTCTCTTACAGCAGCACAACTAGATTCACATTAACAATGAAAATAAAATCACAGCTACTTTATATGGTATTGGTGAAGACAATGGGCACTGACATGAAATTATCATCATTATTATTTTTAAACTCTGCAGATTCTTTCTTCTTCCAGGCCTTTACTAGCTTTACTATTTCTGAAACTTTCAGAATAAGTTTTGTTTAAGTTTTCTGTTTAACACATTAATTATTTTTGTTTAAACTATGGTTTAAAAACTTGTGGGAAAGGAAAGGTAACATTTTGTGCATCTTCTTCCTGCAACTAACCCATCTCAATTTCAGAGGTAAGCACTGTTATTAGTCTGGGAGTCTTAAAATATTACACATTGCTCTTGGTGGGCTGAGTCAATTGCATTTCCTATTTTACTTGGTGCTCTTCCTTCTTTTTCCATAGAGATCAGCCTCTGCCCCCTTCAGAAGGCCCAGTAGAAGTACCTAATAAGCATCCCTTATTTTTTTTTCACTCTTTGTAATCCCACATAGGTTTATAATATGTAAAATTATGTTTAGAGAATTTTAGTCCTTGTTCCGTAATTAAGATCCTGCTATTCATTTTTTTCTTCTGTGTTTATTTTCTTACGGCTATATCACAGGCTGACACTTCTGATTTAGCTAATTATAAACTTGTCAGTTTCCTATTGAGAAAGTAAGTTTTTCTCCATCTTCAGCTGTTGAAGACATTGCTACAATAAAAACACCCATTTTTTTTTTCTTTTTGCACCTGTTGCTCATTTCACAGGATGGGGTTCTGTTAGGGCATTGCTAGGTTGATGGACCTGAGGGTTTCTCAAGACCAGCTGTTTCTGGACAGCTTGTGACCCCTGGTACCCTCCCACGACTGGGGTGCAGTCTTTCCCTCAGCAGCAGCAGGAACAGGAATGGGTCACTTGTAAGCAAAAATAACCAAAATGGCAGTGGACACTCAATGGATCAGCAAGCTTCTTTATTAAGCATCAGAATGGCATTTTTAGGGAAGAAAATGGCAACTGGTTATAAGAGGGGTCTGTGCTTTACAGGTCTTAATGAGAGGTAATCAGAGCAGAATGTGTAGTGTGACTTAATCATTAGGGACAGAAGACCTGCCCGTTGGGCAGTCAGGAAACTAATTGAGCAGGTTAAAATCTAACTCAGGCCTGCCTCCCTGTGCTGTGGCTCACCATCCTCCAAGTGTGGCACCTCCATCTTTGGTCACTGCCACTGCCTCCATACCCCCCCCCCCATGTGGTAGCCTCCACCTTGGCCCCTGGACAGGGCCTGGAGACAGCCACCTACCACAGTACTGCCCACACAGTGCTGCATCTCAAGCAGGCTGGCCAACACCACTGCTCAGCCTGCCCTCACTGCCCCATCTCTGAAAGAGGTCACCTCCCATCTTGGACACCCCTGCTGCCATCTTGGGTTGCCTCCGCTGCCATCACCACTGTCTTTTGTTGGGGAAGCCTCCATCTTGGGACACCAGATGGAGATGAGAAGCCCAATATCAAGATACCTACAAGTTAGCTGCCACTGCCACCTCCATGGACATGGCCACTTCCATCTCTGGATAACACCCAGGACCTGAAGGAACATCACCAAGGTTCCTGCAGGCCTGGGCACATATGAGGTGTCCCTGTTAGGTGTGCCAACAGTCACCTTCTTGCTGCAGAGCAAAGGAGTTGGTGGGTTGGTAGGAAGAGGTTGTGAGGGCATCTTGATCCCAGCTGGTTTGGCCACCCAGCCCAGACAGCAGCCCAGGCAGCACTTCCTAGTAACTGACATCAGCCTGGTTGATGGCTCCCTCCCCAGTACAGCATCCACCCATCACCTGTCCCACTGATTTGTCAATCAACAGGGCCCTCCAGCTCCTCAATCCCTAGTTGCCCAACCACCCCCTAGCCACCAACCCGACCCAGCATTTGCAGCAATGTGGTGGGTCCACAGCTCTCAGTGCCTGGTCCTGATCTGTTCAATACAGAAGAGATTTCCGTGATAAACACACAGGTCCCAGAGCTCAGCCCTCAGGACCTCTGGGGAGAGAGGTATCTGATTGGGAAGTCAGAAGGGTGGGCAAGATAACTGCCGTTAGAGACTAAATTAGAGAGCAGGAATTGTGGGGTTCACAAGTGCGGTAAGGGGCTAAGAACAGACTCCTGCATCACACAAGTGGACCCAAAGGAGAGTCCTGGGGTGCAGTCTTCCAGAGGGACTGGCAGCTGCTATATCCTGCCTCCAGGAGTCCTGCCTCCAAGTCTAACCCTCCCACCTTAGTAACTGTCACCGTCCTGAGGGTGGAATTGCCAGCAAACTCCAGGCAACTCCACCTATCAGAAGAGAAGGGAGGCAGAGAAGATATTGAACTCCAACAGAAGCAACTGTCCAATTTTCCTTCTAGACTCTTTTTATGTCCCTGATTTTTTCTTTTTTGTTTCTACTCGCACACCCACAACATTTTTGAAAACAAGTCCTTTTCATGCATCAGGCTACCAAGGACTGAGAGGATTTAACAGTGTTCAGTTTTGTTGTTGATTCATTTATTCTTTACATTTTTTTCTTTTTCCTTTCTCCACTTTTTTTTTTACTTGCTCCATTTTCCTTTTATTGATCTGCTTCCTCAAAGTCTTTTTCTGTCTTTTCTCCTGCTGACAACCAACTTCTTTTGATTCCTCTTTCACTCTTCCTATGACCTAGTGCCTCTATATTCTCACCTCCAACTTCATTAGCATCACATCTTATAGCCCTCCCCCATTCTCCTTGTCCACTATTAGAAATTGTGAACCTTATTGCAAACCTATTGTTTATGATGTAGATAATAATCAAATTCATCATCTCTGTTTATTGTGACAAAACTGTAAATGTCTTAATGGGGGCTATTTGGTTTAAGGCCACATTTTGGTTGCATTGGGTATGGTTAATATTGATCTCCTTGAAAGCAAGGTATTGGAAACTTGCAGGGTGACTATAACTCTATAGGGTGAAACTGTAATACCTCAGATTCACTCTGCTAGAGGTGAAGACACATAAACAACATGAAAAAACAAGGGAAGAAAGCACCCTAAACAAACTAAGATGCCATATTAATGAATTCATTGAAAGCAACATAGAAGAAATGTCAGAAAAGGAGTTCAGAGTGTACATAGTTAAAATGATCTATGAAGCAAAGGATAAGATAAGAGAGCAAATGCAGGCAATGAATGATCACTCCAATAAACAGTTAAAAGAGCAACTGCAGGAAGCAAAAGATTATTTCAGTAAAACTATGGAGATTCTGAAAACAAAAACAGAAATCCTTGAAATGAAGGAAACAATACACCAAAATAAAAACTCAGTAGAAAACATCACCAACAGACTAGATCACTTGAAAGACAGAACCTCATACAATGAAGACAAAATATTTAATCAGAAAAATAAAGTTGATCACAGAAAAGATGGTAAGAAATTATGAACTGAACCTCCAAGAATTATGGGATAACATGAAAAGACCAAACTTAAGAATTATTGGGATTGAGAAAGGCACAGAGATACAAACCAAAGGAATGAACAATCTAGTCAATGAAATAATATCAGAAAATGTACCAACCCTGAAGAATGCAATGGAAAGCAAAGAGTCTTACAGGACACCAAATGCACAAAATCACAACAGATGCACCTAAGGCACATTCTAACACAAATGCCCAGCATCCAATATAAAGAGAATTTTAAAGGACATGAGAGAAAAGTATCAGATTACATATGGGGAGAAAGCAATATAGATATCAGCAGATTTCTCAATCCAGACCCTCAAAGGTCTGGAAGAATATACACCATGCTCTGAAAGGAATGGATGCCAACCAAGAATCTTATACCCAGCAAAACTAAGCTTCAGATTTGATGACGAAATAAAAGCCTTCCATGATAAACAAGTTAAAATAATTTACAAATAGAAAGCCTGCACTTCCAAACATTCTCAGCAAAATATTCCAGGAAGAGGAAATAAAAAACAACAATGTAGGTCAGCAAAAGGAGGAACTGCCCTAAAGGAAATGCCAAAGAAATAAACCAACTTAAGTTAAAAACAAAAAATAAGCCAAAATGACCAGAAATACAAATCATATTTCAATAATAACCCTGAGTGTTAATGGCCTAAATTCATTAATCAAAAGACATAGACTGTCAGATTGGATTTTAAAAAGGACTCAACAATATGCTGCCTTCAAAAGACTCAGGTCATAGAAAAAGACACCCATAGACTAAAGGTGACAGGATGGGAAAAAACATACCACACACATGGACTTAGTAAAAAGTGGGGGTTTCCATCCTCATATCAGATAAATTGGACCTTAACCTGAAGTTAGTCAGAAGGGATAAAGAAGGACATTTCATACTGCTTAAGGGAACCATAAATCAACAAGATGGAACAATCATAAATATGTGTGCCCCCCAAAAGAGAGGGTCCATGTACATCAAACAAACCCTTCTCAATTTCAGGAATCAAATAGACCATGACACAATAATACTGGGTGACTTTAACATACCTCTGTCACCACTGGATAGATCTTCCAAACTAAAACTGAACAAAGAAACTATAGAACTCAATAATGCAACCAATAATTTGGACTTAACAGACATATATAGAATATTACATCCATCAACAAGCAAATACACTTTTTTCTTAGCAGCACATGGATCCTTCTCTCAAACAGACCATAGGTTATGCCACAAAGCAACTCTTAGCAAATACCAAAAAATAGGGATACAACCTTTCATTCTATCAGATCATAATGGAATGAAATTAGAAATCAATGCTAAAATAAAAAAAAATAGAAATTCCTCCAACATCTGGAGACTAAATAATATGCTATTGAATGATGCATGGATAGCATAAGACATCAGAGAGGAGATAAAAAATTCTTAAAGGTAAATGAGAACGCCAATACAACACATCAAAATCTCTGGGACACTATGAAAGCAGTACTAAGAGGAAAGGTCATTGCATTTAGCTTATTCATTAAAAGAATTAAAAAGTCAATAGATAAATGACCTAACATTACATCTCAAAGCCCTAGAACGAGAAGAACAGATCAACACCAAAAGTCATAGAAAACAGGAAATAATTAAAATCAGAGCTGAAATCAATGAAATTGAAACAAAAGAAATAATTCAAAAATTTGACAAAACAAAAAGTTGAAAAACAAAATTGATAAACCCTTAACCACACTAATGAAGAGAAGGAGAGAGAAAACTCAAATTACTAAAATTTGTGATGAAAAAGGAAATATCAGAATGGACACTATTGAAATACAAAACATAATTAGAAACTATTCTGAAAATCTATACTCCAACAAAATAGAAAATATCAAAGATATCAACAAATTTCTAGAGACATATCATCCTCCCAAACTGAATCAGGAGGACATACACAATCTAAACAGATCAATTTTAAGCAATGAAATAGAAGAAGCCATCAAAAGCCTACCAACCAAGAAAAGTCTAGTATAAAGGCTAATTTGGGTCCAGCTATAAGGGTTAAGGGAGAGCTAATAAAGAGGCAAGCACACAGAATAGCCAAGAGCAAGAAGCGCCTCCTGTGGGAAGGCCAGTCCCGCTTATTATCTATTCCAGGGTCACATCAAGTTACCTAGGTTACATAGTGCAGTTAGCTTGTGCATGTGTGGATCACGTAACTTTCTTGCTTCTCAGAGTCCACTAGTACCCAAGGTTATTGTAATAAGATAGTGTCTCCAGGCCTCAAGGTCAGAGGAGCTGCAGAGCATCTCTAAGCCATTCAAACAGGGCACCTAGTATGTCCTGAGGAGTGTGCTCGACTCAAGGACTTTGACTCCTCTGTACATTGACTGACCTGAAATCCCTACAGCCTGGGACCAGCCAGATCCTCAGCTGACCTTCAAAGAAGAACCAATACTAACACTCCTCAAAGTATTCCATGAAATAGAAAAGGAAGGAACCCTTCCAAACCCATTCTATAAAGCTAGTATCACCCTAGCTTCCCAAAGACACATCAAGGAAAGAAATCGTCAGACCAATATCCCTGATAAACATAGATGCAAAAAATTTTAACAAATTTCAGGCAAATCGCATACAAAAACATATTTGAAAGATAGCTCGCCATAATCAAGTGGGGTTCATCCCAGGGATGCAAGGTTGGTTCAACATCCGTTAATCAATAAATGTAATTCACCATATCAACAGACTTAAAGTTAAGAATCATATGATCATTTCAATAGATGCAGAAAAAGCATTTGACAAAACATAGCACCTCTCATGTTCAAAACACTAGAAAAACTAGGGATAGTAGGAACATACCTCAACATTATAAAGGCTATCTATGCTGAGCCCATGGCCAACATCATTATAAATGGAGAAAAAAGGAAAGCATTCCCTTTACAAACTGGAACAAGGCAGGGATGCTCTCTTTCACCACCTCTATTCAACATTGTCTGGAAACACTAGTCAGACCAATCAGATAGACACAAGAGATCAAAGGGATACAAATAAGAAAAGAAGAACTCAAACTATCACTAATTTATAATGACATGATTCTATATTTAGAAGATCCAAAAACCTGCATCAGAAAACTTCTAGAAATAATAAATGAATTCAGCAAAGTAGGACAATATAAAACCAACACTCATAAATCTAATGCATTTCTATACATAAGTGATGAATCCTCTGAAAAAAAAAATAGGAAAACTACCCCATTCACAATAGCCTCAAAAAAAAAAAAAAACAAAAACAAAAAACACTTGGGAATCAATCTAACAAAAGAGGTGAAAGACCTCTACATTGAAAACTACAGAATACTAAAGAAAGAAATGGAAGAAGACCTTACAAGATGGAAAGATCTCCCATGCTCTTGGATAGGCAGAATTAACATTGTCAAAATGGACATACTAGTAAAAGTGTTATACAGATTCAATGTAATTCCTATTTATATCCCAATGACTTACCTCTTAGAAATAGGGAAAGCAACCATGAAAGTTATTTGGAAAAATAAGAGACCGAGAATAGCCAAAGCAATCCTTAGCAGGAAGACTGAAGCAGGAGGTATCACAACACCAAACCTTAAACTATACTACAGAGCAATAGTAACCAAAACAGCATGGTATTAGCACCAAAATAGCTCAGTAGACCAATGGTACAGAATAGAAGACAAAGAGACAAACCCACACAAATACAATTACCTCTAGTAGACAAAGGTGCCAAAAATATACCTTGCAGAAAAGACAGCCTATTCAACAAATGATGCTGGGAAAACTAAAATCCATATGCAGCAAAAGGAAATTAAACCCCTATTTCTCACCCTGCACAAAACTCAATTCCAAATATTTCAAGGACTTACAAATTAGACCAGAGATGCTGCACCAAACAGAATAAAAAGTAGGACTGAATTTTCATCATGCCCACCTAGGATCAGACGTCTTTAACAAGATTCCCAAAGTGCAAGAAATAAAGTCAACAATCAATAAATACGATGGATTCAAATTAAAAAGCTTTTTCTCAGCAAAGGAATCAATCAATAACGTGAAGAAAGAGCCTACAGGGTGGGAGAAAATCTTCACAACATGCACCTCAGATAGAGCACTAATCTTCAGAATTTATAAAGAACTCAAAAAATTTAACACCAAAACTACAAATAATCCAATCAATAAAAGGATAAGGAACCGAGCAGGCACTTCACAGAAGATCTGCAATTGATTAACAAACATGAAAAATGTTCAACATCTCTAGTAATTTGAGAAATGCAAATCAAAACTACCCTAAGATTTCATCTTACTCCAATTAGAATGGCAATTATCAAGAATACAAGCAATAATAAGTATTGGTGAGGATGTAGAGAAAAAGACACATTCATACATTGCTGGTGGGACTGCAAATTGGTGCAGTCACTCTGGAAAGCAGTATGGAGATTCCTTAGAAAACTTGGAATGGATCCACCATTTGACCCAGCTATCCCACTCCTCAGTGTACACCCAAAAGACTTAAAAGCATCATACCACAGTGATGCAGCCACGTTGATGTCTATAGCAGCTCAATTCACAATAGGTAAATTGTGGAACCAACCTAGATGTCCTTGAATAGATGAATGGATAAAGAAACTGTGTTATATATACACAATGGAATATTACTCAGCCTTTCAAATGAAATTATGGCATCTGCAGGTAAATGAATGAGGTTGGAGAATATTATGCTATGCGAGATTAGCCAATACCAAAAAACCAAAGTCCAAATGTTTTCTCTGATAAGTGGATGTTGATACATAACAGGGTGGGATATGCAAGAACGGAGGATCCTTGGATTGGGCAAAAGGGAATGAGGGAGGGGAGGTGGCAGGGGGGAAGGAAAGATGGTAGAATGAAACGGACATCATTACCCTATGTACATGTATGACTGCACAAATGGTGTGACTCTACATCGTGTACAACCAGAGAAATGAAGGGTTGTATCCATTTGTGTACAATGAATGGAAATGCAGTCTGCCTAGAGCACTGATCTCCAGAATTTATAAAGAACTCAAAAAACTTAACACTAACTAAACAGAACAAATAAAAAGTAAAACGTTTGTTTATAGAACAAATAAAAAGTTAAAAAAATCTAATTCAGGTAAACAGTTATAAAGCTTGAAGCCCACTGTCACTGGGAGGAAAGCCCAGGGCCCAGGGCCCAGGGCCCAGCCTTTGCCTTACCCTCCTCCGTCCTGGTCACCTGTCTTCCTTCTCCACCTGGGCTGTCATTCCCCTTTTCTTTTGGGATGTTATTTTCCATATCCTTCAGCACCTACCTTTTATTTTACTCTGAGAAGAAACTTATCACCATTGCTTCAGTAGATTTCTCTGAGTATGTGGAAATTTAAAATCTTGTGTAGATTAACTATTCTGAGTTGTATATTCATAGAATTTGACAGTTTTCTATCCCATGGTTTACAGTTTATTCTGGGGCTTTGTAAAAATTCCCTTGAAATAGTATATACAAGCCCTTTTCATAATATATCTGTCTCAGATCTACTCATCTAAAAATTTGATAGGAAACTGCATATTAGAAAATATAAAAATAGATCCCGAGTAGGAAAAAAACTATATAAAATAAAAATCAAGTTTTAACTTACAAAGACATCTAGGAAACTTCATTGAAGAGAATGACAGCTTCACTAAGCTCAGAAAGCAAAATTAATGAAAGAAAAGGACTGATTGGCTTTTTGATAAGTAAAACTGCTTTATGTAAACCAAGGTAATAAAATACTTCTGAGCCTGGTGACGTGGTGCATGCCTGTAATTCCAGTGGCTTTGGGGCTGAGGCAGGAGGATCTCTAGTTCAAAGCCAGCCTCAGCAAGAGTGAGGTGCTAAGCAACTCAGTGAGACCCTGTCCCTAAATAAAATACAAAATAGGGCGGGGGATGTGGCTCAGTGGTTGGGTGCCCATGAGCTCAATCCCTGGTAACCCCCCCAAAAAATGAAAACAAAATATTTCTATCGCAAATTCAGTGGAAGCCTACTTAATATATAAATGTTGACCTCAGAATTTCAGAGCAAATGGACAGTTTTCTTTTATTACAAAAGGAAATAACTCCACCTTGGCACCAAATTCACATTTTAGCCCCATTGTCATTCCCTTTTATCTTGGAAAAAGTGGAGGCGGCAGGGGGTCTCCGGAGGACCAAGGCAAAGAGGGAGAGGCCCCTCCCCTCCCAGTGGACCTCAGGGTCAGTTACGTGGTGCCCAGCCCTGCTCCTCCTGAGCCCAGCGCGCCCTTCCTTCCTCAGTTCTGCAGACCTGGTGGGAGAGGCTGGAGGGCCAGACACGTGAGCCCCTGAAGTGGCCAGAGGCACTTCTGTGGGCCTGCCCTGCTCCCCTCTGGTGCTCCTCTGCAGAGAATTCCTCCTAAGCCTTGAGCTCAGTTTGCCATTGAAGAGGAACGAGGGGGAATCCGACAAACGTCATCACTTTGATTTTACAGTCTATCAGCATGTGAAGAGGCGGTGGAATCTGCATGATTCTAATTGGACCTATTTGATTTCAAGCCTTTGGACAAACACAGATTCGGACCACCCTGTCTCTAAGGCCTTATACAGAGATATGTTGAGCACTTTCCTGAAAAGTATTACATAAAACACACCAAGTTGGGGATAAAAGTGTGAATATTTGGGTGTACTGAAAAAAAAAATTTATTTTCCCTCTTTGGGACTGAGCCCAGGGGTTCTCTTCCACTGAGCTACACCCCAGCCCTTTTATTTTGTTTCATTTCATTTTATTTATTTTTTATTAGAGCATTATTGTTACACGTAGAGGTTGGGTTCCTTTTGACAAAAGCATACATGCATGGAGTCTGATTTCAGTCCCAGTTCCCACCCTCCTCCCTCCCCCATTCTCCTTCCTCCCTCTACTGATCTTCCTCCTGCTCTTGATTTTTGATTAGCGCTTTCCACCCATGCATACAGGCAGACGCCCCATGGTACATTCACATATGCACAGGGCATGATTTTGCTGAATCCTTTCTGCCTCTCTCCCCTTCCCCAGCACTCCTCCCGCCTCCATCTCCTACTCCTCTGTCTTGATGGTATCTGATGCTCCCCTCTTTCTTCCCTTGTTTCACTCTACCTTGCACATAGGAGAGAAAACATTTGACCCTTGACTTTCTGAGTCTGGCATATTTCACTCAGCACAATGCTTTCCATTTCCATTGTTTTTCCAGCAAATGCCACAATTTCATTCTTTTTTATGCTCCCAGTCCTTTTTATTTTGAGACATGCATGCTGAGTTGCCCAAGCTTGGTCTCAAGTTTGCAATCCTCGTGCCTCAGCCTCCGTGGTTGCTGGAATCACAGGCGAGGCCACTGCAGGGCCTGAGCACTCATCTCATGGGCTGAGGAAAGCTCGGCGCATAATTGTATATGGGGAACTTCTGTAACTAATCAGTTGCCTTGAGATTATTAAAAGATGTTAAAAGATTCATTTAGTATAAGACATATCAAATTAATTTTATGTCATTTTATGAAATTCTATAAAATTTATCTTTCTAATCCCAATCATTTTTAAGAAGAATGTTTTTTATTTTATTTTTTTAAATCGTGGCATGAGATATACGCAGCATGAAATTTGCCAGTTTAAGCACCTCTAACCACAACTCAGGGTGGTCAAGTCCACCCTTAGTTGTGAACAATCTGCATCTCCATTTCCAGAAGGTTTCTCACTTTCCACAACCGCTTGTTCCTCCCGCGCCTCGGGCAGCCCACCTTCTGGACAGTGGTGCAACGTATGCTCTAACTGGTGTCTTGAGATCCACCCACACCACGGTTGGTGTTGGGAGTTCCCTGTGCTGCTGGTGGACACTTGGGTCCCTTCCCCCTTTTAGCTATTTTGAAAAACTGCTATGAACATGGTATGCAAATATCTGTGCAAGTTCCTTCCTTGGGTTTTGGATTCATAACCAGAAAGGAATTGCTGGATCTTATGGTAATTCCATTTTTAATTTCCTTCAAACTGCCACACTGTTCTCCATAGTGGTGGCACCTTCTCTATTCTCATCGATGGCTCACAAAGACTGTAATTTCTACACATAATTCATTTTTACCAAGACATTAGGTAGATACAGTGGAGACATGTTATAAAAATATATTATTTTCAGTCTAAAATTTAAGGAGGCTTTTCATGATTTTTTTTATGATAGAGAAATAGCAACAGAAAATAGTAGTTCTGTTTGTCCTAGTAGTTGGATATTTTCACTCCAAAGTTGATTAATAGAACAGAAGTAATAAAAGTTTATTGCACTACAACATAAGCATTATCCCCCTTAGCACACAATAATCAATAACTGAGATTAAGGTGAAGAAGGCAGATTTAGACTCACGGGAGTCACAGAGGAATTGCTAATACTGGAGAAGATAGAAACAAACACAAGAGCAATTGGAACACTGAATTAAAACTATAGGATGAAATTCAGCATCAGTGCAAAGCTTTTGCATGGTGTATCCCAGAGGACAGGGAAGTCACAGGACCGGCAACAATTCTCAGAGCTGGGGACACATATTCATTGCACCACATACAGATGATTGCATTCAGTTCAGTCCTCATTATTATATATCCTGACACTTCTGTCCAGAGAGTTTGGTGATGAAATTGCATCTGTGATAACCATTCCCAGGAAGAAATGGAACAAAATAGGAAACAGAAATGATAAACATATGGAAACATTTGGGAAAAGGTCATAGAAGGAAAAGTTAGATGTTTTGTATGGTTTCTGAGGAAACGGGGGCGGGGAGGGGTATACAGCGGAGTGGTAGAGCACTTGCCCAGCATATGCCTAGGCCCTGACTTTGATCCTTAGTGCCACAAAGGGGAAGGAGAAAGAGGAAGAAGGAGGAGACTGAAGTTGCAGAGATCACACTGGCTCACAGCCTGGCAGGACTGAGTGGTTGGTGCAAGACAGCAACGGAATGGTGTCACTCCAAAGATCCCTTATAAAATGGCTTGCGTGTGATCACTTTGTGGAGGCATTGCGCATCATTGAAATATTTGAGGTGGCATTGCATGACTTGCAGGATCATTCCTTACAAAAGAGACTCTGTGGCTTAGTGAGTACAAATGTAGAAGGAATTTTAATCAGGAACAAAAATAATTACTTGGAATCACAATTCTGATGTATTGGAATTTTTAACTTCATGCTGGAGTGAACCAGCCATCTATAGACATTCAAGGCAATATAACTTTTATCTTCTGATTAAGGCACATAACCTTAGTTTGTTCTCAACTGCTTAATGATGTTAAGTACACTTTTACAACTGTTCACCAGTTGGTGTACCATATGATATTTTTTCCAGTTTTGGTTACTCTCACTAATGGTTAACAGAAAATTCACATACAAGTTTTTGTGTAGTTATATATTTCATTTTTCATAAGCAAATGCCAAGGAATAAAAATGCTAGATTTTATGGTGAGTGAAGAAGTGATCACACGTGTCATTTTACAAGGGGAAATGTTGGAGCAAGCCATTTCATTGCTATCCTGCACCCACCCACCGGCACAGTCTGTCCATGCTGTGAGCCAGTGTGGGCTCTGTAACTTTTAACAAGCTACCTGTCTTCCAGGGTGGTTGTACCATTTTACATTTCCTTCAGCAACGTACACAGGTCTAATTTCTCCATGTCCTCAATGACACATGAAGTTTTTAGTCTTTTCCATTGAAGGCATTCTAGAACATGTGTGGTAATAGTTCATTGTGATTTTAATTTTAATTTTCCAAATGATCAATCAATGGTATTGAGTTAATTTTTGCAATTATTAGCTATTTATACATCTCTTGTGGTTGAATACTTATGTTTTGCCCATTCTTCACTTGGTTTGCTTGTCTTCTTATCACCAAGTTAACAGTGTTCTTTATATATCATAGATACAAGTCCTTTATCAGATACATGTTTAGCAACTACTTTCTCCCAATATGTGACTTTTTCTTTCATTTTCTTTTTTAATGCCTTTACTGAAATATACTTCACACACAATAAAATTCAGGTTTCAAAAATGTACATTTCAGTGTTTTTTAATATATTCAAAGAATTGAGTAAACATCACCACAATCTAATTCTAGAATACTTCATCATCCCAGAGAAAGTGTGTACATATGAATTGTCAGTCATTTCCTATTCCACCTCCTGATCCCCAGCCCAAGCCCTTGGCAACTTACTGAAAAAGGTACTAGCTGTGAATCAGGAAATAGGCTCTCATCGGACACTAAGTCTGCCAGCACCATAGTCTTGGACTCTCAGACATTCAGATGTGGGAGAAAGAAGTTTCTGTTGTTTGTTAACCACTTGGTTTATGGCATTTTGTTATAGCCTGGTCTGAATAAGACACTTGGTAATGTTCCTTGGGTACTTGCAAAGGGTGTGTGGCTTTGTGTTGCTGGTGCAGACTTCCATGAACGTCAGTTGTCTCTGCTGGTTGGTTGTGGTGTTGGGATATTCCATGGTCATGGATTGGAAGATTCAGTATTACCAAGATAACAAATCTTCTTAATTTGATCTATAGATTTGCTGCAACTCTAATCAAACTCCAGTAAGATATTTCACAGATATCAATTGTATGATTTTAAAGATTAAATAGAAAGATGAATGATCTTGAATATTAAGCACAATACTGAAGGAGAAGAAAGTTGGAGAACTCATATTACCCAATTTCAAGACTTACTATAAAGTTATAGAAATAGAGATAAGCTGGCATTGGCAAAGTAATAAAACACAGGCTATATGTTTTCACAAAAATTAACTCAACATAGACCATTAACCTAAACGTGAAATGCAAAATTATAAAACTTCTCAAAGAAAACATAATAGAAAAAAATCTATCTAAAGAGCTTTGACAATGAGTTCTTAAATACATCATCAAAATCATAATGCGTAGAAAAAAACAAGAATAAGTTGGAATCTACTAAAACTTAGGCTTTGCACAAAGACAAGTTACAGACTGGTGAAAATATTTGCAAAACATATCTCATAAAGGCCCTACATCCAAAATATGCAAAGAAACCTTAAGAATTGAGAGAAAGGAAAAAATCAATTTAAAGATAGACTTTAGATATTTTAAAATATCTCGCCAGAGGAGATATATGTATAACAAAGAGCATGTAAAAAGGTACTCGATATCATTTCTTTCTTTTTTTTTTTTTTGGTTAGGAAAATGCAAATCAAAGCAATGGAGCACTACCCAGAATCACACAGTAATGGGACGCAGTTCTGGGATGAACTGCTGGTGATGGCGCACAGCACTCTAGACACCCCGGGACACGTGGAAACGTCACGGTGCAAATTACGCACAGGTTTTGCCACAGTGAGAACGCTGAGCTCCACCAGTCCTGCTCGTGTTATGTGTCTGAGATAACAAGGATGGAGGGCAGATTCCCCCTGCAGGGGGTGGGGAGGATCCCAGGAGGAGGAAGCACAGCCACAAGGGGCAGCAGGTGGGGGTCCCGTGGAGCCAGCACAGCTGGGGGTGCCTGAAGTGGAAGCCACACTGTGAGGTCGCCTGGGGACACACCTGCACAGGTGGGTGACAGGTCTGCTGAGCTCCGGATTGCTCCAGGGCCAGTTCCCTGTCTGACACTGTCAGCGTGTGGAACCCGGGGAGACAAGCACACCGAACTCTGTGCTTATGTCTGCCTTTTCTCATGAATCTACAGTGATTTTTGTTTTCAGAATAAAAAGTGTTTTCAATAGGGAGAGAGGGAGAGACATTTATCAGTAATACCTACGGGCTAGCATCATTCAGAACTGACAATGATTCACTTGCACGTTCACAAACATGGTCTTCAGAATCACAGCATGATACACGTGATGATGCTAACTTCCGCCCAAATCACCCACCACCACCAGACTGCGACCAGAACAGAGGGAACCAGCTGGGTGGCCTTGGCCAGCCTCCAATTCTGGCCACACTGAAGCTGGCACAAGGGGCTCAGTGCCATGACTTAGAGGCCACACTGAGTGGCTCCCACAGCCACTGGGTGCTGTCTGCCTGCAGCTGGCCACCGAGCTCAAGGCAGATGGTGTTCCTTGAGGAGAGCAACCCCCCAGGTGGTAATGAGTCAACTGTGTTCCATGCTTTCCACCCTGAAAGGGTCTCAGTGCATCCTCACAAGGGCAGCCGCCCCAGAGGAGGACCTGCCTCTCCTGCCGAGAAGCCTCAGCTGGCAGAGGGTCTGGTGCAGGGCTCCATCTGCCCGCCTGGAGCCCCGTGGCTTCACCTCTGACTGAGCGCTGGCTTCACGGCAAAGCAGGCGAGAGAACAGGCTCTCCTGCCCTCGTAGGGCTGCTCACCTGGAAGCGGCAGGCCGTGGAGTGCGGCTGGACTGCTGAGGGCCGGAGCTTTGTGAGCCCAGAGGCAGCGCGGAAGGCGCCTTCAGGGCGCAGCATGTGTCCTGGAGACAGAGGAAGCTCCTCGGCTGACCGGCCTGAGTGCGTCCCTGAAAGCCCACATGCTGGAAGCTGGAGCCCGGGTGTGGTGGTGCCGGGGCGGTAGACCCTCTGAGAGGCGGACTCAAGTGGAAGGAAGAGGGGCTCCACCCTCTGAAGAAATGAATGTGGCGTCCAGGGGACCCCAGTTCTCACAAGAATGAGTTGCTATAAAAAGGGCAATCCTGCCCCCCAGATCCCTGTGGCCTCCTGTCTCACCATGTGATCCCTCCTTCATGTGCTCCTGTCATAGTGCCACCCCCTTGGTGGCAGCTGAGGGAGCCCTGGTCAGATGGGGCTGCTGATCATGGACTTTCAGTTTCCAAAACTCTTATTTAAATAAACCTCTTCATCAAGTATCTAGCCTTAGTTATTTTGTTATAGCAACAGAAAGCAGACTGAGGCACCATCCAAATGAAGACATGTGGGACTATTTAACTCAGAACTTGTGATGGTAATGGAGTCAGCCACCATCACCTGCAGTTGTCAGATTCTCAGGATCAGGGCAGGGATGGGGGAGTTCTGCAGTAGGACAGCTGCAGGTGTGCTTGCCTGGAGGTCATTGGCCCGGAGAAAAAGGACAGCTAACTAAAGCAAGACCTACTTTTTTTTTTTTTTTGGCTTTTTAGCATATATTTGTCCTCCCCTGTTGGTTCTATTTATAAATCAGATGTTTTTCACAGTGCCTGAAAATATGTTTGATAAATAAGAATGTATTGCATTCTCAGAGTAATGTTGCATTAGAAATATTTAAGGGGAATTATTTGTTTATTTGGTTTTTATTTTTACAGACTGCATTTTGATTCTTTGTACACAAATGGAGTACAACTTTTGATTTCTATGGTTGTTGAAGGGTGAGTACAGAACAGAAGTAGTCATTGATGGAGAAAAGCTCTCTTAGGTAGTGAGTATAAATCCCTGCTCAACAAAGGTGAGGGATGATTATCTGAGTTATGCTGGGAAAGTTTGAGGAATCACGGTGTAAATGATAAAGTCAGGCAAGTCCCCAGGGCTGCCATGGAACTCTAAGAGGTGAATGCAGCAGATGAAGCCACCGGGGACAGCAGCAGGCTCACTGAGGCCCTCCAAGGTAATCAGTACTTAGGTGGCTGCTTCTCCTGGAAGACAGGTGCCCAGGAGAGCGCTCCATTATGCAGTTATTATGAAACCCATTTGAAACTTTTTAATAGCTGCATGCAATATGAGAGAACTTGTTAGCAAGTTCTATTCCCCTTGGAGCCAAATCTCTGTGGGCTCGGAGAAAACAAGATCATGATCACAGTAGCTCTGCCTGACAATCACTCTAATGAGCTCTCTGGGGTCCTGCTGTCCCAGCTTCTGTGGGAACTGCAGAAGTTGGAAGTCTCTCTCCTGCCTATTATACCCACTGACCTCCTCAACCAGAGTACCCCACAAAAATGTCCCAGTTAATCAGAGGCAGGTTATGGGTAACATTCTTAACCACATGAGCATATGCAGCCACATTTCAGTTTAGCCAGAAAACAAAAATGGTCCAAGAAAAAAAACAAACTGCTTTCATCAATAAACTCAAACATTTCTCATTCTTCAGTGTTCCCAGTTTCTAATTCTGCCTTTCCCTTCTCACCTGCTCAGAAGATGACTGTCAGGACACACGAGTCCACCCTTCAGCGAGTTAGCAGGCTGTTTCCTTTCCACCTAGAACGCAGGTACAGGAAGGGCCACTTGACCCAGGTACTGAGATTACCCATCTTGGGCTCATATAAAGCCTGCCAAATACTTACAGGAGGAAGCAATGCACTGTCACACCTGGTCTTCTTCCAAACACAGAGCAACAATTATCTTGAAAATTGGCAAAAAGAAAAATAAACTATTTTGTTAATGAATTAGTCATTTGTGTGAACATGCTTTGAGGAGTGCTGGGTTTACAGGTGGTATCTGAACCCACAGGATCAAAGCGAGGTTAAATTTAGAGGAAACGGGCAAATGCACATTGGGCACGCTGCCTGATTTTATCAATAAAATTGTGACCAGGTCTTAGTTTTACAGGTAGTTTTTCTGCTCTGACTGAAAAGCATTTGGTTTCTCCACCTGTCAGTCTATGGAAGAAGCAGCACTATTCATTTCCTACCAAATTCCTGGTGTTCTGAGGAAATACTGAGGAAACGATGAATTTAGTCGTGTGACTGCAGGAAACGATGCGGGTGAGCGAGCACCACCTGCTGTATGACGCATGCGCAAGCCTGACCGGCCGCTAGGCTTCGGGATCAAACGCAGACCCGTGTTCTTTGAGAGGCTGAGGTTGTTCTAGGCCAAAACTGAATATTGAACTCAAGCTAAATTACTTTTATTTTCTTCCAAACTTTTAAATATTGCCGTAACATACTGTCATGGTTATATGTTGCACGTTGATAAGGTTATGGGCTAACATTCTTAAAAAATCTTGAAAGAATAAAAAGCAGAAATTGAAAGTCCATTTCTGTCAAGCCCCATTATGTTTGCATATTTACATAAACCATAGTATTTTGGTAATAGGGTTGCAACATTTCTGAAATTTTAAAACATTTTTCAAAAATAGTTTGATGTATTTATATATTTAACATAACAGTTTAATTTTATTACATTTAATTTTATTAATTTTAATTTTATATAGTATATATTGTAATTCCTATTTAATCTATATTTAATGATTTAAACATATTTGGAATATTTGCTATGTAAAAAACTTAAAGTACATTTAATATATTTTAATTTTGCTTTCCTATAAAGGTACATCACATTCTTTGTGATGTTATGTTCTTTATTTATGACTGTATGAACAATTAGTTAATCATTATTCAGTCAACTGTTATTCATTCCATGTATGTATCTTTCTGCATTTATTCTAATATTCTTAATTAAAATTCCTGACAAGTGGACCTAACAAGATGTGTGCATTTACAAAATCTTCAAGAATTTGTAAAAATCATCCTCCAACTATTTAAAGCTGATACACATCCTCACGCACAGTGCATAGGAGTGCCATTTTCTTATATCTGGAATATTACCAAACTGAAAAGTATTTGCAATGTGGTATGCAAAAATAACTCCTCGTGTTAATTTGTATTTATTTAGTGATAAATTAAGTAGAAAATGCTGCATATTTGGGGTCACATGTGCTACTGTTTCAGTAACTGTGTCTCAATACCTTCACCCTGTGTTTTGTCCAGATGACTCTACTCTTTATTGATTTAAAAAACTTGTTTGTTGGGCTGGGTGCGGTGGGGCGCCTGTAATCCCAGCACTTGGGAGGCTAAGGTAGGAGGATCATGGATTCAAAGTCAGCCTCAGCAACTTAGTGAGGCCCTAAGCAACTTAGTGAGACCCTGTCTCTAAATAAAATACAAAATAGGGCTGGGGATGTGGCTCAGTGGTGGAGTGCCCCTGGGTTCAATCTCCAGTACCAAAAAACAAAACTCTTTGTTGGAAAAACTCTGATTACTAGAAATATTTGCCATCTGTTCCACATACATGGTGCACAATTTCGATATTTTAAAAACCTATTAGCGGGATTTATCTGGAACTTGTTGAGTCTTTGTTGTTTGTTCACTGACTGTAATACTTGATTCTCATATTCTTTTTTCCATCATTCTTAGTTTTATAATAACTATAAAATGATATAATTTAAAATCCTGGTATACACATGAACACACACACACACACACACACACACAAATTCTGCTTCTGAAATGAGCCTTGGGGTCCATCGTGAGCCCCAGGTGACAACAGCTAGAAGAAAACAAGTAAGCTTTAATATCATACTGACAATGTGCTGGGTGCTTATTCTTGGGTGATGTGACACCCATAAAACAATGTCTCTCATCCTGAGTTTTACTGGTTGAGTCACCGCTATCCTTGTAGAGAATCTGGGGGCGTTTCTCAAAAGGGTCCTGAGAATGGTTCCAGTGTTTCATTTATAATTTACAGTCAATCAAATTCCATGTGTACATTTTATATACCACAGTCCAGTGATTTTATTACTCCAAACTGAAAACAAAATTTACAAGTCAAGTGACAACAGCAGAGATAACGTACTCTTTTGGGGTATCCTTTTGAAAATTATATGAAAATATAAAGAAATTAGAATTTACAATGCTTCAGAAAACTGATGAATCTCAAAATTCCAATTCGAGGAGAAGTGTTCCAAAGCTATTCACGTGTGGGCTGTGCTGCCCAACAGCCCATTCGCTGCGTCCAGCATTCAAATCTAGGATATGAACACCTATCACCCCGGGGAGGGGATGGGGGGGGGGAACCAAACAAACAAAACAAGAAGCTAAGTGTTTTGATCCCGACCGTCAGCGTTCTTCCAGTCCCCCTAGGGCGCATTCTTTCCTTCTCTGCAGCCCAGGCTGAGTACCCTGGGGAGCACGAGTCCCGGCGGCGCCTCGGGCACCCTCTCTGCTGTGAGCATCCGGCCCCCCGCTGCTCGGTCGGGCCCATAAGAGCCCCCTCACGGCGCTGGCGGGTTTCTCGGGTAGGCGGCAGCCCTCTGGGTTTGGCGGGCAGCTCCTGGAGGCCTGCTGAGGGTCGGGAGTGGCCCAGATGGCAGGTAGACGGAGGAGGGTGCTGAGGTGCTGCGCTGGGTCTCTGCACTGCCGCCTCTGCAATTCACCGCCGGGCAGTCCCTGGAGGGGTGCTGTACCGCTGCCCTTGTCCCTTTAGTCAAATTCTAAGAAAAACAAAGCAAGTGGCTTTTACTCTTTTCAGAAAGAAAACAGTCCCTGATGCACAGAAGAGAGCTCAGGGCCTGTGTGCTGGGTATTGGCAAGTGGGGTCCTTTCAGTCATCTGTGTTCCACACAGGTTCTGGCGGGGTCACCTCCCGACCTTGCTTTCCATCTGTGTCACTGCCTGAGCCTCAGTCAAACGTCAGCGGGGCTCCTCCTGTACCCCTTGGAGACCAGCAGTACTAAATGGCTAGGGAGTGCGGAAGGTTTTCTTTCACTTTGGTGTGCTATAGTTGTGGAAAATAAATTTACTCTAAGATGTTGAGAAGTTTTCCCCAAAGATAAGTTTTTTTTTTTTTTTTTAATTTTAGAATCAAAAGATCTGTGACAAAACTTAAGTTGTACTCTGCCCCCTTTCCCCTGTTTACTGATCAATGAACTATTTTTGGAAGCAGCCTTTAAGTCCCTAATCACACAGCAGCCTAGGTGTTTTGTAATGTCCACTTAATAATTTAGTCCTGCTGGTCACCAAGGCACAGGCCTATAATCCCAGTGGCTTAGGAGGCTGAGGCAGGAGGATCTGAAGTTCAAACACAGCCTCAGCTACATAGTAAGACTCTGTCTCAAAAACAAACAAACAAAACAACAGGCCAAGGATATGGCTCAGTGGTTAGGTGCCTCTGGTTCAGTCCCCCATGGTGTTTTATGGATGTGGCTCTCTTCATTCTTTTTCACCATACATATTAGGGTCATTTTTTTTTTCCAGGCTTTTAAATTACTATTCATAAAATTACCATTATTTACCACATTCTCTTTCCCTTTCTGTCCAGTCATTCTTTGCCATGAACCTTTCTCATGCAAGCGAATCACATTGTGTTCATATTTTAAAAGGCTAACAGAGGACAAGATATATCTGCAGTGGCTATTTTGTTTCTGGGCAGAATACCCTCCCCAACCCTGGTAATCAGATTGCAGGATTCTGTTACTTAAGTAGAAATGAGTGGCATTTAGGAAGGGCAGCAACTTCTCTGCACCCTGTACTCCTCAACCATGGCCTGAGTGCATTTGGTTGTCACACTGAGGAGATCACTGTGCACACTTAGAGCCAGGCAGTCGTTAGGGTGGTGATACACCTGATACCCTAGTTACATGAAGAGGAGTAAGAGGGAAGTGAAGGACTTGGTTTAAAGAAACTTAGTGGAGCTGGGCGCACACACCTGTAATCCCAGCTACTCTGTGGGCTGCTGCAAGAGGTCGACAAATTCCAGGCCAGCTTGGGCAACTTGGCAACATCCTGTCTCACAACAAAAAGTTTAAAAAGGACTGGGGCTTTAGCTCACTGGGGAGCACCCCTTGGTGCACTCTTTGGTTCAATCTCCAGTGTGGGGGCGGGGGGAGACTCAGTGGTGATGAGGTGACCACCTATAAGTATGCAATTGAAGAGAGATTATGTGTGATGCACATACATTAAAGCTAAATCATTTTGCTTTCTGAATCATAAGGAGAAAATTTCTACTTAATAAAAATGATTATGTCAAAATTTCCCCACGTGAGAGATTTGCCGGTATTTGAGCGAGGGGCGAACACCCTGTTATGGGAAGGACCGGCAGACTCTGCGGCCTGTGTTCCCCCACATCCTGATATTTACGGCTTCTAGAAGTGTGGGTTCATTGCTCTCCATTTCGTTCCCACCCGCGCCACAGACGAGGTGACAGGGAGCCTGGGAGAGTCCAACCGCAGCGCGGAGGACGGCTTCTTCTTGGTGGGCTTCTCCGACCGGCCCCAGCTGGAGACGGTGCTCTTCGCGGTGAACCTCCCCCTGTACGTGGTGGCCGTGCTGGGGAACTCCACCATAATCCTCGTGTGCGCGCTGGACCCCGGGCTGCACACCCCCATGTACTTCTTCTTGGCCAATCTTTCCTTCCTGGACCTCTGCTTCAGCACCAGCTGCATCCCGCAGATGCTGGCCCACCTGCTCGGCCCCGTGAAGACCATCAGCTTCGCGGGCTGCGCGGTGCAGTTGAGCTCCTTCCTGACTGTCGGCGGCGTGGAGTGCATCCTGCTGGCGGTGATGGCCTACGACCGCTACGCCGCGGTCTGCAGGCCGCTGCGCTACACCGTGCTCCTGCGCCCCGCGCGGTGCTCCGGGCTGGTGGCGGCGGCCTGGGGCAGCGGCCTGCTCAACGCCGGAGTCATGTCGCCGCTCACCATGGCGCTCCCGCGCTGTGGCCGCCGCAGGGTCCCGCACTTCCTCTGCGAGATGCCGGCGCTGATCAAGATGGCCTGCGCGGACGCGCGGGCAGTGGAGCTGCTGGCCTTCGCCTTCGCGGTGCTGATCGTCCTGCTGCCGCTGGCGCTCATCCTGGCCTCCTACGGCCACATCGCGGCCGCGGTGCTGAGGATGCGCTCGGCCGCCGGGCGGTGGAAGGCCCTCAACACCTGCAGCTCGCACCTGGCGGTGGTCTCCCTGTTCTACCGCAGCATCATCTACATGTACATGCAGCCCGGGAACAGCTCCTCGCAGGACCAGGGCAAGTTCCTCACGCTCTTCTACAACCTGGGCGCGCCGGTGCTGAACCCGCTTATCTACACGCTGAGGAACAAGGAGGTGAAGGCCGCGCTGCGGAGGGCTTTGGGGCTACCGCAGTAAAGGGCGGTATGCCGGCCAGAACCGGTTCCAAGCACATTGGTTTGGAATGTGCAGGTGCTCGCAGTAAACAGTGCATCAACAGCACCAGGAGTTGAACCCAGGGGCGCTTAACCACTGATCCACGGCCTGGCCCTTTCTATTTTTAGACAGTGCTTCTCCAAGTTGCTGAGGCTGGCTTTGAACTTGCTCCTGATTCTCTGAAATTACAGGTGTGTGCCACTGAGCCCAGCTTGAATATTTTTTTAGTATGGGCGAACACACTGAAGTGTATT
>JAJEJO010005192.1:0-11992 GCA_020662805.1 Glaucomys volans | reverse complement strand
TCTATTTTTAGACAGTGCTTCTCCAAGTTGCTGAGGCTGGCTTTGAATTTGCTCCTGATTCTCTGAAATTACAGGTGTGTGCCACTGAGCCCCGCTTGAATATTTTTTTAGTATGGGCGAACACACTGAAGTGTATTCAAAGTCATTAAGAATCAACCATCACTGCACATGATATGGATGAATTTCCACAGAATAATTCTTAGTAAAAATTAAGTCCCAGAAGAAAAGTGAAATGACTCTGATACAAATACAAAATGAACATGTATTAAAGATTTATTCCACTCAATGAGGGAACCAGGCAGAAATAATAATCAGTTTTTTTTTTTTAAACACAGATTTATAAGGAGTGAAGAGATTTGCAAATGGACACAGAAGCTTCCTCCCTGTGGAGAAGGTGGTCACTCCAGTCTCTTTCAGGACTGAATTTGCACATGGTAGACAAGACTCATTTTACGTTGCTATCAGTTATCAATAATTTACGAAGTTGTAAAACACCAGTCACAGAATCATTCTGGGGAGGTGTCCTCTGGGGTCTGGAACAGTTGGATGCCTGTGGAAGCTAACCATGTGTTGTATTTATGTTTTAGCAGTAGGTGGACACTCCTCATTAAAAAGGGTGTGAAAATCTGAACAACCCAGGTCACTGACATGAACGACTGGTGTGGGAGTAGTGTGCAGGTCTGGGCCACTGAGGTTCTGGCCCTTCAGTGTCTTCTTTCCTGGAGAGCCAGTGCACTTGCCTTTCACCAGATGACCAGACTCAGCCCTCCCAGGGTCTTTGCACTGAGTTCACTACTTTACCTGAGCTACAGATTCAGGGATTCAGGGGCATCACCAACCCTCATTGCCCACAGAAATCCCTTGACTGAATCTTCCCCATGCTTCAGCCCCTCCCTACAGCATTCTTGCAAAACTGTCTAGGACCCTGGCATCAACATGTTGTCACTCCTTTTAACCTACTGTGATTTTCTGCCTTGTTGATAGTATGTGATCAGTAATGCCTTGTGGTAATTATTAATTTCAATTGATTAATCATGTCCAGAAATTATTCTTTCATTTTCAATTGTCACAATTGTCCTTGTTCTTTGATATTATAAGTAAATCTGTCACAATATGCTGTCTCAGTTTAAATCTGCCAAACATTTGAAACTGTTCTCAGTTCAGTATCAACAATAGGAGAGAAAAAGCAATCATTGAGGAATCTCTGTCCATGGGTACCAAAAGTCATTTCCAGATGTTGGAACAAAACTTTTTTTTTTTGGTCTGAAATGTGTATCACAAACCCAGAGGCAGCTAGGGAGTTTGGTATGGTCTAGAGCTGTCTCCCTGGAGGAGTCTGGGCCACAGTGGGTTAATGCATCAAGCCTCTGCAGGCTGGCCTCCTCATTAGAATGATTTTCCCTCAGAACTTCTAGTTCATGATTCCTCAGTTGTTTTCCATTTCCCATTACTATGTGATTGCATTTCAGATAAGGTTTCTGGTAAACAGGAGTGAATAGTATGTCTGCAAACCACAGATGTTCTGGGAAGCTGGAGGTGGTGGTGGTGAAGGGCGCTGTGTCCTGTGATACCAGCTTCCCAGGCAGGGCAGAAATCACCTAACAGATGTGTTGTACTGGGCGGCGACAGAAGATGCTTCGAATGAACATCATCTTTGTCTCTGGTACAGAACTGCAAGTAATATTTTTCAAGGCACTGGAGGTTGAAGTTAGGTGACCCCCAGACTTCTAGTCCTGTTAAGGAAATTACCATAAGAGGTATAGATTTGGTGATTTCCAAAATAGTTTCAACTTCTCTGCTTTTTCCTAATTTATGAATATACCAATAGTAATTTAATGCCTTAAAAAAGCACATTCATTTGGCCTATTCTATATTTCATAAAATAGTTATCTTGAAATAGTATATTAGGGGGATTTTAAGACTGAGAATAAAAAACAAGTGTTTGTCTTGCTATTAGAGGCCTAGCATACTAAAATAATTTATAAAGGTCTAGCAGAAGGAACAGCAGTGTGAATGAGTGTCCCATCCACTCCAAAGTTGACCCTGCCTGGTGGCTGTTCTGCCCTGAGGTGCCAGGTAGCCATGCTCGGGGGTTGTCACGATGGAGCTCTGCTCTGTTCTACTGCAGAGCCAGAGCTTCCTCTGATGGACTTGAGAAAGTTTTCAACACCTTTGATAGTGTTAAAAAGGGTAAATGAATTCAATCTGCTGGAGTATTTTATTGTCTGAGGGTCATTCTTTAAACACTGTCACTATAAAGAATGGATCCACAATGTGAGACTGTCGGTCATAATTATGAGGCTCACAAGTCATCATCTATTCAGAGTCTGTGGAAATTAAACATCACAGGTCCGAGAATACTTAAAAGTATATTTGCTGTTTAAGTATAAACGAGCATTTTTTTTTTGTTAAAAGTGCCAACATTTTCTCTTTATGCTTATGAAGAAAACCTAAAATTTTTGTTTCATCTGTGCAATTGATAGCTTCTGAAATTTCAGAATTGATTGGCTCTCTGTAAAACAAAAATCTCTATCCTGGTTTTTTCTACCATGGTCTTTTACCCCAAAATGTTTGTTACATTTAAAGTGCAAAGCCAAATACATAGATCCAGATATATGAACCATACACACATATCTACACATCCATTATTCAGTTCTATACAAACCTGTCTGTACATTCTAATTTATCCACCAACACTATTTCTTGAGTAAAATGCAACTTAGCTCTAGAAAAGCAAAATTATTTATCAGTAATACTGTCAAAGTAGATAATCTTTCATTTACCACTTGAAAGGATAGAAATAGATATTCCCAAGGACTAGGAAAATTACCAAGAATAAACCGAATTTGTAAGATTTCTTAAAACATGCTCTATAAGAATAATTAATAGATGAGCCTTCAGTCACCTCTGGGCATTTTAATACTACCCAAACCTGAGGTACAGGAAGACGTCTTCTAAGGATAAATAATAGATGTACCTGTCAATCATCTCTGGGCATATGAATGCTAAACAAACTGAAGCTGCAGGAATATGTTTATTAAGGTAAACTTCATTCCAGGAAGGTTTTTGTTTTTATTTTAAATGCAAAGGAAGGACTTTATTTTGTCCAACAGCACAGCATTTGCAGCTTTTATTTTCTGTGGAATTAAAATGATGGATTGTTTGGGGGTTACCTATAGCTGTTAACAACAGTGCAGGTCTTCAGGACAGATGGAAACTTTATTTTGCCGGATATGGAATATGTGTTCTGTCACTGAACACAAGAATGTTCTGCAAATTGGGGAACATGGTACAATGGTGTCTTCACTGTAGGATGGTCCATCTTACACACCGCCTCAGATGGGACACAGGTAACTGGGACAAGTATGCACAGACTTGGGGTGGCCTCATTTTCACATGAATGGCTTCGCAGCAGCAGCACGAACTATGTCACATTTCTATAGGAAAGGTCATGTATATACTCTACACTTCAGTCTTGAAATGTGAACCCCCAAACATTCCATTTTCAGTAAGCAATGAATTTGGTGAGGGTCCCACACGCTCCTGATTTGGCAGAGGAAAACCTCCCCTTGGCTGCCAGGTGCTGGCTGTGAACTTGGTCTTGCTGCAGCAACTTGGGCAGTTTCATGCATAGGCATGGCTTCCCTGTGTGCCTGCAGTTTCAAGGAGGTCATACATGTTCCCTAGAGGCAAAGACACCTGCAGAACATCCCTGAAGCAGGCCACCAGGAGCGTGGCTTGCTGCTCCCACAGCACCCAGGGGTGCACAGCTGGGTTCTGACCCTCACGGGGAGCAGACCCAGCTGGAGGGCTTTGGATTAAACTATTGCAAGCCACCACACTGTTCTTCAGACAAGGCTGTGGGGTCACATTACTGCTGAAGACATATATGAAGTGGCCATCCTGCCACCCAAGAGCCTTCCTTTTGGATACCACTGGCGTCAGTAAGTCTTCAAGGTGGCTCTGCACTGAGCAGACCACAGCTGAAATGGTATCCTTTGCCAGAGGTCCAGCTGCTCCTGAAGGTGGCCTCTATCCTTCTCCCCTCGAGCGGACCATGGGTGGGAACAAAGTTTCAAGTTGTCATTCACCTTGAGGGTCCTTTGCCACGAACTGCTGCCCTCCAGAGAGGGGATTCTGGGGCTGGAATCCATGATCAAACTTGTGGCGAACAGAAGAAACCTTTAAACTGCTTTTGGTTTTCCAGGCTTGGCTGCAGAACCACCTGTCCAGCGCAAGGATCCAGCGCCCTCTGGTGTCAAAACCCGGATTGGACAATACGTGAGAACGGCCAGGAGGACAAGGTGTGAGGATGGACGTTACCCTGTGTGGGAAGTTGATGCGCTTTGCACTCCAGTTCTTTCGTGCTGATCTTGTGCTTGGCTCACAAATTTAAGTTAACCCAGTATTGCTGAACTCGTCCCCCAGCGCCTCGCTCAACTTCCTGCTGCCTCCAGCTGGCTCACAAAGGTTGTGGCACCCCTCCAACGTGATGTTCAATGCGGTGGCTGGTAGTACCGCCACACACCCCTGTTGCTATGGGAGCAGGGTCCTTCTTCAAGTCTTTACCCACAGCACCCTGCAAGACAGTCACAGAAGAGCAAAAGGAGTCGAATCCCCCTGGTGCCAAACACACGCTCACCTAAGAAATGAAAGCATTGAATTCTTTTTTTTTTTTTTTAATCTTTAGTGAGATGGTTCCACTGCACAGATGGTATGTTTATTCTTGCACAAGTGGAAGAAGTGTCCCTTGATTCATTTGGCAAAATGATGTGAATTTATTACATTTATTTGCCAGTAAATGTTGATTATGACTGATGGGATCCCGAATCTCTTGTAAAAAGTTACCCTGTATGCACTTCTCTTCAGGGAGACCCGATGCATTCACCTAGGCAGTGGTTGCCTATTTTAGAGCCACATCCAGACAGAAACCCCACAGGCATGTGAGCAGATGATTTGGGCATTGCCTCCTCCTGAGGTGTTCTGAGCAGTGGTATAATCGACACGCAGTCAAGACTGACTTCCAAAGCCCTGCAGTTGATCAGTCCAGGAGCTGAGGACTCTGAACCGGATCCCAGCATCTGATGGCCAAGCGCCCTGATCCTCCAAGGCTGCAGCTCAGCTCCTCTCCTTCCACAGGGTGGGCTTTCCTTAGCAACACAATGTTGGCTTAACATGCATTGAAAGGTGTGGAAAATATCTGCACTGTAGGCTCAAATACATGGATGAGAAAAATTAAGGATCATATAAACGGAGAGAGAGATTTACCTGGAAGACAATATTTTAAGATGTGCATTCTTTCCATAATTATCCATTGATTCTGTCCCAATCAAACCAAGCAGGATATTTTTTAGATATTGAGCAGATGATCCTAACACTTATATGAAATGAGGCAGACTAGAAGCACCAACATCACGTTAAAGAAGAAAGACAAGTTAATAGAGTATAGAACCCAGGAATTGATCCACACATAAATATTCACTGGATTAAAAAAAAAGTCACTAAAGCAATACAATGGAAAAAGTTCTTTTGAATATATGGAGCTGGTAATAGAGTGTACGTGTAAGGAAAAAAGAGATGCTTGATTCTACCATGGACTATGCAAAAAGGCATGAGATGACTCAAAATTAAATGTGGAGGCTAAACCTGGGAGTTTTGCCTTGTTGTTCATCACTCCAGAGGCTTACAACAACGCAGTAACATGTGGATCAGGAATCTGGACGTGGCCCGGTGGGGCGTTTTCTGCTTCCTGACGTTTGGGGCCTCGGCTAGGCTGGCCTGAGAGGCGCGCAGCTCCTGGGGCCAGATGGCAGGCCTCACTTCTTCACCACAGAGCATTTTAGAGAATAAGATCTCCCAGATGATCCTTCACTCATGGCCGATGCTGGGTCTGAGTTGGTTGGCAGAGCAAGGTGCTCATGGGACTGCTCTTTCTCTGTCGTGGTGGGCTCAGGGTGACTTCTCATGTGGTGCCTGGCTTCCTGCAGCCTGTGTTTCAAGAAACTGGTGGAGCCTTAAGACTTCCTATACGTGAGTGCGTCACCCTTAAAGAGAAGGAAGACAGTGACGCCGTGCCCCTGGAATGCCTCTTCTGTACACAAGGACTTAGCCCCGCCAGGGAACCCAGAGCAGCCCAGGCTGGAATGCACAGGTAAGCTTTGTCCAGGACACTGACTCTTTCTCATGCACAGAGGGAAGTTCGTGCTTTCCGTAGAAGCCTTCTCGTGAGCGTGCCAGGACAGCTGCTTCTTGGGGTGCTGCTGGTCCTATAAGGAACAAAGCAAGCGAGCAACTAATGGTGTTGCTGCTTCTGCAGCCCACCTGACGAACTCCCCCTGTGGTGATTGCTGGGATCACAGGCTGTGCTCATCTGGGCAGCGGTGCATGGACAACACAGGAGGTGCCGTCTGTGGCCATGTGCGCAGCAGGAGCCCCTGTTGAACTGGGTTAGCTGGGCTCCCTGGCCAGGCACATGCCAGCCTGCCATGGATGACGCCCCAGCATTGTCCAAGAAGTCTGTGCTTCACCCCTTCACCTCAGGGTGTCTTCTCGTCGCGTGGCAACCTGTGCCACTACCGAAGCCCGACTGCACTGTGGAAGTTCCACAGACTCCAGTGCTCCAGAAGGTCAGAGCACCACCTTCTGCTGATCAAGCCACCGAAGCCATCAGCACAGACTCAGGAGGAAAGAGAGAATGTGTTCTTTCTGTTGTTGGTGCAACAGCAATGTGTGTGCAACGAGGGAAGGAGTTGGGGTCCCTGTTGGAGATAATCTACTATAAGCTTGGAAAGAGAATGGGTCTCCCACCTGGGGTAGGAACTGGTCCCTTATGGTCATCTTTGTTCTTTGCTTTGTGTGTATCAGTCTAGTCCATGTTTCTCCTCAATTCTTGTAACACCCTTTGTGAGATTTCCTTTTCTGCTATCCTACCTGGCTAGCACAGTCCCCGGTAGGTGGCCAGGGGACTATATCCTGCTTTGGCTGAATAACTTTCTAAACTTGCTTTCTGTCTGAAGAAAGCTGGGTAGACAGAAGCGTTTTTATACCCAGTAGTCTAGTCTCTTTTACTCCCAGCTGGTGGAGTTTGCAAAGGGAACTTCTCATTATTGTTGTGGGGCTTTTATTATATAAATCTGGTCAAGGACAAATATCATAGGATATACCTACAGTTATTTTATAGTGTCACTTTTTGATTTAGTCATTGGCACTGTGTGCATGTGAGGCTTCTGTGAACCCATACTTTTTCCATGAGCCATCACATCCACACCAACAGTAAGTGTGTAAGTGTCAACTTAGTACCTTTCAGAAAACTAAAGTGGGAGTAATAAAGTGGGTTTGTTTCCTTTTCATCCTGATTACTCTGACTTTGGTACTTGTCATTCTTTTCAAAATATCCTCTTTAGTTTTCTGAAGCACAAAGGAGAAGTTCCAAAACTTTAATCTTCTTTGCTTTTCCCTTTTATGAATCACTGTTACAGAATTAAGTAAATAACTTTGTCTCCATTTCTAACATGTACGTGAGGCTATGGATTTCTTTCTAAGGCTTCCTTGGCTCCAGACTTATTTAAAAGTGTGTTTCAATCTCCGGATTCATGGGATTTCATTTAGTTTCTATTATTGAACATTTAGAGGAGGAAAGCTCTATTTTGGGGCTCAGAGTTTCAGAGGTCTCAGTCCACAGATGGCTGACTCTATTTCTGTGGGCCCAAGGTGAGGCAGAGTGTTATGGTGGAAGAAAGCGGAGGAGGGAAGCAGATTAGGACATAGCACCAGGAAGCAGAGAGAGCTCTGCTGACCACAGGCAAAATATAAACCCCAAAGGCATGCCCCCAGGGTCCCTCCTCTTCCAGCCACACCCTACTTGCTTGTAATTACCACCCACTTGATCCCTATCAGGGGATTCATGTACTGATTATGTCAAAACTCTCATCACTCAATCATTTCAACTCTGAAATTTCTTGCATTGTCTCACACATGGGCTTTTGGGGGATCTTGGCACGTGTCCAGCATGGGCAAGGGAAAGGGTTTCTGTTGGAGGGATGGGCTGGCTGTAAATTAATTTCTAAGAAACTTATTTAATAGGAAAAAACCACAGGAGACAATTATCTTTTGAATCAGGGGGCATGAAGGATTGAGCCTTGCCAAGGATCTGGCTCTAACAAAGATGGAAGAGCCCACCTTTCCTTTATTTATAGCTGTGAAGGTAAAAGGGGGGCCCATAGGGAATTCTTTCTTGAGAAACAGAATGGGGTGGAGTTAAGGAAGACATTTTGCTCTAGTGGGTCATGTGGCACATCTAGGACACACCAATTTCAGTGGTGAGCCACTCTGCATGGAAATCACACACTTTAGCCATCTGAAACAATCTCTCATGACTTCCAGTTCCTGAAAGCCAGATTTCTATGTCTGATGGCTCCACCAAGCCTGGTTTTATTTGCTAGTCATGGATGGCGCCCCACAGAGGGACGCCCGCCTCATGTCTAAACCTTAAAAGCCTTGAATTTGCTGCCCTGCCTTAGCCTCCCAAGTTTCTGAAATTGTAGGCAGGCACCACTGAGAGAGGGTAAGGGTTGTTTGTTTTTATTAAGACATTATAGTTATACATAGTAGTTGGGTTCATTTTGACAAAATCGTACATGCATGGAGTTTGCTTTACTCCATTTGAGTCCCTGTTCCCTGTCCCTCTCATCTCCTTCCTTTGAGTCCCTGGTCCCTGTCCCTCCCCAATCTCCTTCCTCTACTCTCCTAATATTCCTTTCTCTTATTTATTTATTTATTTATTTATTTATTTATTTTCCATTGGTACTTTCTACATATACTTAAAGGAAGACTCCACTATAGGATATTTATAGATGCACATAACTTGATTTTGTTAACTTCATTCTGCATTTCCTCCCCCTCTCATCCCTCCTCACTCAATCTCCTTCTACTCCACTGACATCCGTCTTTATGATATCTGATCCCTGCACCTTTTCCTGCTTACTTTGCAGTAGTTTCTGCATAGGAAAGAAAACATTCAACCTTAGATTTTCTAAAGTCTGGCTTTTTCCACTTAACATGATATTCTTGAATTCCATCCGTTTACCAGAAAATACCATAATTTAATTCTTCTTTATGGTTGAGTAGAACTCCATTGTGTATATATACCACATTTTCTATATTTATTTATCCATTGATGTATATCTGGGCTGGTTTCATAACTTGGCTATTGTGAATTGTTTTGCTACAAACATTGATGTACCTGTATCACTATAGGATGCTGATTTTAGTTCTTTGGATAAATACCATGTGGTGGGATAGCTGGGTCATAGGGTCTTTCCATTCCTAGCTTTTTGAAGAATCTCCATATTGTTTTCCAGAGTGGTTGTACTCGTTTGCAGTTCCACTAACAGTATATGAATATACATTTTCCCTCACATTCTCTCCAGCATTTATTATTATTTTTATTCCTCATAATTGCCATTCTGACTGGACTAAGATGAAATCTTAGCGTAGTTTTGATTTATAGTTTCCTGATTGCTAGAGATGTTGAACATTTTTCATATGTTCGTTGACCATTTGTGTTTCTTCTTTTAAGAAATGTCTTTTTAGTTCTTTTGCACAGTTATCGATTGGGTTATTTTGTTGTTGTTGTTGGTGGTGGTGGTGGTGGTGGTGGTGGTGGTGGTGGTGTTAAGCTTTCTGAGTTCTTTATGTATTTTAGATATTAATACCTTACCAGAGGAGTAGCTGGCAAGGCTCTTCTCCCATCCCGTAGGCTCTCCTCGCACTTATTTCCTTTGCTGTATATAAGATTTTAATCTGATAATATCCCACTTATTGATTTTTGAGCTTTAGGGGTCTTGCTAAGGAAGTCGGCTCCTGTACCAATACGATGGAGTGTTGGCCATGTTGTTTGTTTTTTGATTTTGTTTTTGTAGTAGTTGCAAAGTTTATTCCTAAGCCTTTGATACATTTTGATTTGACTTTTGCTTAGGGTACAAGATATGGATCTAGTTTCATTCTTCTACACATGCATATCCGGTTTCCCCAGAATGTTTGTTTAGAAGGCTGTCTTTTCTTCAGCATATGTTTTTGGCACCTCTGCTGAGTATTAGGTAGCTGTAAGTAGTGATGTGTTGCTGTGCCTTCTATGCTATTCCACTGTTTGTCATGTCTGTCTTGAAGCCTATACTATGTGGCTTCTGTTACTATAGCCAATTTGAGATTGGGTATTGCGATGCCTCCCGCATTGCTCTTCTTGTTCAGGCTTGCTTTGGCTCTTCTTGGTCTCTTACTCTTCCAAATGAATTTTAGGATTGTTTCATAGTTCTGTGAGAGATGCTATTGTTATTTTGTTGACAATTGTTTTGAATCTTTATATTACTTTTGCCATTTTGACAATATTAATTTTATCTTCTTCAATTTCTTTCTTCAGTGGTCTATGCTTTCTACTGTAGAGATCTTTTTCACCTCCTTGGTTAGAATAATTCCCAAGCACTTTAGTTTTTAGGTTATTGTGAATGGGATGATTTTCCTGATTTCTTTCTCAGTAGAATCATTATTAAAAGTACAGGAAAGCTGTTGATTTATGAATTTTGACCTTGTATCTGCTACTTTTCTGAATTCATTTATCAGCTCTAGAAGTCTTCTGGTGGAGTGTTTTGGGTCTTCTAAATATAGGACCATGTCATCATCAAACAGGTAATTTGGCTCCTTCTTTTCTTAATTGTACCCCTTTAAATTTCCTCTGTTGCCTGATTGCTTGGGCTTGAATTTCAAGGACTGCACTGAATAGAGTGGTGATAGTTGGCATCCTTGTCTCATTTCTGATTTGAAAGGAAATGCTTTCAGTTTTTCTCTGTTTGGTATGATGTTCTCGTTGGGTTTTTCATATGCAGACTTTATGATGTTGGATCCCTAGATTCTCCAGCATTTTTAATGGGAATGGGTGCTGGATTTCATCAAAGGCCTTTCTGGAGTCTATTCAGATGATCATGTGATTCTTGTCCTCAGTTCTGTTTCTGTGGTGAATTGCATTCATTGCCTTGCATATGTCGAACCAAACTTGGGTCCCTGGAATGAAGCCCACTTGATCATGGTGTATTGTCTTGGTGTGTTTTTGAATGCAGTTTGCTAAGGTTTTATTAAGAATTGTTTCACCTATGTCCATCAGGGGTATTGGTCTGTGGTTTTCTTTTCTTGATGTGTCTGTCTGGTTTTGGCATCAGGGTTACACTGGCTGCATATAATGTGGGAGTGTTCCCTCCCTTTCAATTTCATGGAATAACTTGAGAAAGACTGTGTTAGTTTTTCTTTAAAGATCTGGTAGAACTCAGCTGAGAATCCATCGTTTCCCGGGCTTTTCATAGGAAGCTTTTAATTGCTGTTTCAATTTCATTACTTGATATTCATCTGCTTAAGTTTTCTCTCTTTCTGGTTCAATTTGGGCAGGTTATATGTGTCCAGCAGTTTGTCCATGTTTTCTAGATCTTTCAGTTTGTTGGAGTATACAATTTCAAAACAGTTTCTAATGATCTTCTGGATTTCAGAAGGGTCTGTGGTAATATTTCTGTTTGCATCCCTTTATCTGGGTCTTCTCTCTCTTTTGGTTAGTTTGCCTAAGGGTTTATCAGCTTTATTTATCTTTTCAAAGAAACAGCTGTTGCTTTGATTCTGTGTACTTTTTAAATTTTCAATTTCATTAATTTTGTCTCTGATCTTAACTATTTCAGTCTTCTACTGATTTTGCAATTAGTTTGTTCTTCCCTTTCTAAGGTCTTGAAGTGGAAGATAAGATTGTTTATTTGGAATCTCTCTATATTTTTAAGGTAGGCACTCAGTACTTTTCTCTTAGAACTGCTTTCATATTGTCCCAGAGATTTTGATATGTTGTATCTGTTTTCATTTGTTTCAGAGAGTTTCTTGAATTCTTCTCTCATTTATTCTCATTTCTTCCATTCTTCATTTAAAAGAGTATTGTTCAGTCTCCCTTTGTTTATGGTATTTCTAT
>JAJEJO010005190.1:0-46155 GCA_020662805.1 Glaucomys volans | reverse complement strand
ATCCCTGGCCCTTTTTATTTTATTTTTTATTTTGAAGCAGGGTCTTGCTGAATTGCTTAGGGCCTTGCTAAATTGCTGAGGCTGGCTTTGAACTCTCAATCCTCCTGCCTTAGCCTCCTGAGCTGCTGAGATTACAGGTGCGCACCACCATGCCCTTCTAGTTTGGATCTTGAGTGTGCCCCAAAGGCCCGTATATACATGGCTTGGTCTCCAGTCCATGGTGTATTGAGAGGTGTGGCACCTTCAGGAGCTGCAGTCCAGTGGAAGGAATTTAGGCCATTGGGCTCGTGCCCTTGAAGGGAATACTGCAACCCCATATTCTTATCACCCTCTTTGCTTCCTGGCTACCATGAGATGAGAGGCTTTTCTTTATCCTGTCCTACTCACCATGATGTACTGCCTCATCACAGGCCCAAAGGCAACAGAGCCATTTGACCTCGACTGAAATCTCTGAAACCTTGAGCCAAAATAATCTTTTCCTCTTTATAAGTTATGTCAGGTATTTTGCACAGTGACAGAAAGCTGATGAATACACTATTTCACGATACCCTCTCTCCTGATCCCCACCACATGTCTCTGCTGAACCCTTACTTTCTGAGCCCCCCAGACCAGGTCTTTTCCCATGAGATATCTCCTTTTTTGCACCTGTTGTGATGATGAGCTCATGTATGTCTAAAGTTCATGCAGTGTCTCCCCATCCCCCCTCCCAGACCTTGAGTCCTGTAAAATCAGGCTGAGTCTGCTCAGTACCTTGCTGAGCACCCAGCACCAGCATACCCTGGTACCCAGGACTCTGGTCCAGAGAAGATCCAGGCTGTGTGAAGGATTCAGGCCCAAGCAGGCCCATCCTTACCCAAGATTTCTTACACTACAGCAGCCTTCAAAGAGCTCCAGACATGGATTTCCAGGTGACTATGAACATCTGGCTTTAAGGTAGAGGGCTGGATTAGATGACCCCTAGGGGTACCATCCAATCCAAAGATCCCAGGAGGTTTAACAACAAGATCCTGATACAACAATGGGGCTCTTGGGAAGCCATTAGCTTATTTTAAATTATGCAGTTTTTCTCCTCTTAGCCCCATCTGGGCCTCTGTACAAATCCACTAGGAGTTTCCAGAGGAGGGTTGATTGAATGATTGGGTAATAACTTTTACTCATTAGCACCATTGATAAGTAAGAAATTAAAGATATTCTTCTTTTAAGAGATTAAGCACACTTTTAAGTATCTTCACTATCCTAACTGCCTAGCAAAGACTTCCTTCCCTCACACGATTAGAAAAGCAAACAAACAAAACAAGAAGCTTCAGCTCAGCTTCATCTGAAAAACTAAAAACTCCAAATCCATTCAACAAATTCTCACTGAGCCCCTAACGTGGGCAAGGTGTAGCTTCTACTCCTTCTGAGAGAGGACCTCTGACTTGGTCCTATGTGCATGGGCCTGTCCTCCAAACACAATGACTGGTACACTTTCTGCCATGCTGGCTTGCTCCACAGACCGGTGTCATCATCATCATTATTTCTCAGAACTAACAGATACATGTCCGACTCCGTTTAGGAGTTTTATGCATATCTACCCATTTAATCAGCATAACCAGCCCATGAGGTAGGTACTCCCCATTGCACAGATGAAAACACTAAGGCCCAGAGACGAGGCAGAATTCCCTTTTGCCTTCCCAGCATCCACCCAGCCCAGGGAGGGGGGCTGTTTCTCCAAGACTCCAGGAATACTTTCTTCAGAGTCCAGTGTAAACAGAATGTGGAAGTCAAGCACCGTGGCACACGACTATAATCCCAGCAACTCAGGAGGCTGAGGCAAGAGGATTGCCAATTCAATGTCAGCCTCACCAATTTAGCAAGATCCTGTCTCAAAATAAAAAATAAACTGGGATGTGGCTCAGGGGTAGAGCACCCCAATACCAAAAGAAAAAAGAAAAGAAAATGGAATGTGGGTTCTCTGAGTTTCCAGCCTCAGTCACACATCACATCTCCAGCTACAGCCAGGGAAGGACATCAAAGATGTTCAATGTCCAAGAAATTCTTCTGGAAAGAGTCCCTTCCTCTTTGGTCCCACTGTTGAACTTAGGTTCGGTGCCACAGGACTTGTTCCTTAATAAGGCTAGCTGCATCAGGGAGCCTGTGGGGCAGGGAAGAGGTGGATAGTCTGTCACAGGCCTGGGTCTGATCCCTTGAAGTTGTGGAAGGCACAGAGAGATGGCTCTCCAGCCCACACTATCAAGTACCCGTTCTGGGCTGGACTGCCCTTGAGTAGGCAGGGCTGAGTTGGCCTGCGACACAGCCAAATCAGAACCCTGCTATCAGAGGCTGGAGACCCCTATGGATCACATGATGCATGCAAAACTAATACGTGCATAGAGAGGAGGAGGGAGACCAACTCTGGCTGTGGTCAGGTAAGCTGAGGCGGGCCAGGCCAGGGCAGTGGGGAGGAAAGGGTTCAGTGGAAGGAGGAGAGTCAGTGAACTCAGAGGTCCATGGACAGTCAGGGGCTGGGGAGTGGGGCCTATTGCAAGTACTGCATGGAGCCCTGGACACTAGGAAGACCAGGGCTTGTTTAGGGACCCCCCAAGGGGCCAAGTATCTTTAGTACAAGCAAAGAGAGCACCCTGGAGAGAGCAGGGACGAGGTTGTTTTTGTTTTTGTTTTGGCAGTACTGGAAGTTAAACCCAGGGGCACTTAACACCTGAACTATGTGTGTGTGTGTGTATATATATATATATATATATATATATATATATGCTGGGAATTAAACCCAGTGTAACTTTAATCTACAACCCAAACCAAACCCTTTTTTTTTTTCTTTTTTTTTTTTTTGAGACAGGGTCTCACTAAGTTGCTCAGGCTGGCCTTGAAATTACGTCCTCCTGCCTCAGCCTCTGAGGTATCTGGGTTTACTGGCCTGTACCAAGGGACCTGGCTGAGTTCTGAGAGGCAAAAGTCCTCTTTCAGAAGTGGGAGGTCACTGCAGGGACTTTAGACTTGCCAAAGAGCAGGTGTGAAGATGGGGAACAAAGAGGGTCCATTCACCACATGTTCCCTCAAGAGTCTAGGAAAGATGCTGTGGCCACCACAAGGTCTGTAAGAAGAGAGGGACCAGGCACATCAGTGAGGACAGAGTAGACCAAGACCATTGCAGAGGACAGGGGGAAGGGGACTGCATTTGAGAAACACTGAGAGAAGACAGATGTATTTAGTCTCCTCTGGGATGGGGAAGAGGAGAGGTAGCTGACTCCAGGGTAGTTGGCCCAAGGGGCAGGAGAAGGCAATATGTGATGAACCAGGAACCTAGGAGGGGTTGCATTTGTTTGGGGATGTGTTATATTTCAATCTGGATCAGTTGAACAAATACATGTTGAATGCTCACTATGTGCCTGGTAAGAGTCCACGTTCACATGACTGTAGATGAGCTAAGTTGTCCCCAAGGCCTGGCACAAAGTCCCCTGCCAGGCCTTAATGGGTGAATTGGTTCTGCTTAGGCATCCAATGGCCACAAACACCTAGACTTTCACTCCAGAAACCTAGTCCACAAAGGAGCCCAGAGCTGAATAGAAAGACCGAATGCAGGCTGTTGTCAACCTGAGAGGAAAAACCAAGCTTCCTGTTTGAATTCACACAGGTACTGGAAGCTCTGAGTAATGTTGAACCTTGGCTCGCCCTGAAGACAGCCTGTGGTGGGGGCTTCTCACAATTACTGCAAAGAGTGGCTGCAGAGCGCTTGCTAGCAGGGGACCAGGGGCTCAGCCAGCCCAGGAGTGTGTAGAAGGGACGCCACATCCCGCAGGGTGGGCGACATCAAAGCTGGCTAAGCAGGCGCCTCTCACTGTGGTCAGTCACCCTCAGTAAGGACCTAGTATCTAATGCTAAGGTGTCACATGTCACAGTCCCTGATGGCCTTCAATCCTGCAAGATAGACCATTTCCAGAGAATGGGATTGTCCTATTTTGCCCAGCCTAGGGTGTGGGACCCTCTCTGGATCAGGAGGGTGGCCTGACTGCATTGGCTCCCTGTGGGACCAAGAGCAGGGCCCTTGCCTCTCCCAACCCCAGACCCCTGTCAGTAAAAGACCTCTTAGTGGAACAAAAACTTCAAGGCCTCCACAGAGGTAAAGCACCTCACAGGCTAAGCGTGGGGGCACAAATGACATGAGCTGACATTTACAGTGCTCTTACCCTGTACCAGACTGAGGGAACGCCAGGAAACCATTCAAAACATATATCTGTTCATATTTTTCAGCATTATCAAAGTCCAAAAGAAGCATATTAAGTTGTACATATTTAAGGCATACAGTTGATAAGTTTTTTTCTGTTTTTTTTTTTTTTTTTTTTGCAGTGCTGGGGTTTGAACTCAGGCCCTTGTGCTTGCAAGGCAAGCACTCTGCCAACTGAGCTATATCCCCAGCCCAGTTGATAAGTTTTGACATGCTTGTACTGTGCAACCATTGCTATGATCAGTTAAACAAAGCTTTCCATAACTCTTCGGGTTTCCTTGTCCCTCTTCAGAATCCATTCTTTCAACCCACCCCAAGCCACTCCCCAGTTCTCAGGCAATCACTGATCTGCTTTCTGTCAATATAGATAATTTTACTTTTTCTGGAGTTTTATATAAAGCAAATCATACAGTATGTACTCCTTTCTTAATCTGTTCTTTTTTGAATTCAACATATTAATTGGGAGATTTATTCCTGTTGTTGCATAGATTATTAGTTAATTCCTGGACACAATTGGGCACCAGCATTACCTCCAGTGTTACTGGCCAGGACCTGAGTAAACACGCAAATACCTCTGACACTACTGGTCAGGAATCCCAGTACCTCAAAAAAGAAAAAGTCAATGAATCAATCAATAAATAAAATATAATCCTGGCTTTAACCCTCACTAGCTGTGACCTTAGGTAGGTGACTGAACCTGGAGACAAATCCTAGGCCTCACACACACTCCACAAGTGCTCTATCACTGAACTATGCCCCCAGCCCTAAAGCCAGGGTTTGAACCTTATGATCTAATTTAAGAAACCGGACTTTATGCAGCACACCACACCGATTTCTTTATTCCAGCATTAACTCCAGGTCTGTGAGAAGGGTTTGCATGGTTAATTGCTGGGCATGACTCCATAGATAGAATGTAATTTGTTGTAATGTGTGGATTCATTCACTCACTGAGGCATTTGAGTTGTTTCCAGTTCGGGGCTATTACAGATGAAGTTGTTTTAATAAATATTTGTACACAAATGTTTGTATGAACTTGATTTCATTTCTTTTGGGTAAATATCTAGGAGTAGACTGTCTGGATCGTGTAAAAGATACATGTCTATCCTTTTCAGAAGCTGCTTACCTATTATCCAGAGTGGTTTGACGTTCCCATCAGCAGTACTGTTGCCAACACCTGGGATGGTCAGTTTTGGGGGGCTATTGGAGCTATTCTAATGGATGATAGTAGTATCTCATTGTGGGTTTAATTTGCATTTCTCTGCTGACTAATGATGTGGAGCATCTTTGCGTGCAGATCAGCCATTCACATATTTTCTTTCCTGAAATGCCTGTACAAATCTTCAAGTCTCTGTGAGTGAGCTGTGTCTTACAATCATCTGCTTGTTGTAGCTGAACTGGCAGGGAATGTTCCTCCTTTCTCAGTGGGACATAAAATGTGGTGTATTTTACAGTAGATAGAGTCTTATGCTCATGAAATACAAAGTCACTTGCCCTGGGTCACACAATGGATAGGGAACAGAGTGTCCAACCCTGAGCCTGCACTTTTAAACATCACATTATTGCATGGTTAGAAGAGTCAGGACTAAATTTGTGGTGAGGTGGGACAAGTGGCATTTCTGTGCTGTGAGGACTAAGGCAGAGAGCCCTGGAACGTTCAGCCCCCAGGCTTCTAGTCCCCAGCTGGCCACCATACCCTCCACACAGCACAATTTTTACTCTCTGAGCCTTCACCCAGCAAGGCTCATCAAGAACCACCATGTGCCAGGCTGGTATGGGGGGCAGATGGAGCTGGAATGGATGCATCTGCACGACCAGCAGGACTCAGAGCCCAGAGAGGAGCAAGAAAGACCCACAGCACACACAGTCAGCAGAGTTTGGGAGTGCTCCAGGGAGGGAAGAATGACTAAGGGCATTAGCAGTCTTCAAGTGCTTTGTGAACAGGATAAGAAGTCAGTGTGGTGTGGTGCATAAAATCCAGCTTTAAAATTAAATTAAATCATTTAAATTAAATCATAAGGTCCAAATCCTGACACCAGGGCTGGGGGTATATAGCTCAGTGGTAGAACGCTTGTGTAGCATGTGTGAGGTCAGGGATCCCATCCCCAGGCTCAGCCACATGCCTGAGGTCACACAGCTGGTGAGGACTGGAGCCAGGATTTTATTGTTTTAATTTATTGATTGGTTGGCTTTTGTTTTTGACCAGTGGGATTGCCCACACGACAGCGGCCCAAAGGTTCCTCACCTCTGCCCAGGTCCTGGCCAGCTGCCAGCTTGCCGTGTTTCTTACAGCTAGCCGCTTAATCTTTCTGCACCACAATTTCTCAATTTCCCAAATGGGAATAGAAAATATGGCATGCCTGCCTGCCTGCCCACCCTAGAAAGCTGTGGTAGAGATCAAATGGGCTGCTGAAAGATTTGCAAAAGTGCTTAGAAGCCTATAAGATTAAGTTATGCTTATGCAAATCCAGGGCAATTCATAGAATCACAGTTTCATGGACTATCATGCTTGGCAAGGACAGTTACGCCTAAAGAACTTTACTTAAGCCAGGCATGGTGGCCCACACCTGTAGTTCTAGCAAGTCAGGAGGCTGAGGCAGGAGGATCGCATGTCCAGGGGACAGCCTTGGCAACTTAATGAGACCCTATCTCAAAATTTAAAAATATAAAAAGGACTGGGGATGTAGCTCAGTGGTAAAGCATCCCTGAATTTAATCCCCAGTTCAAAAACAAAAAAACAGAACTTTCACTTTTGAAATCTGCATTTTCCTGATGAAGTTGAGGTTCAGAGAGTGGAGAGTTGAAGTAATTCACCCAAATCACAAAGCTATTAACTCAAGCTTCAGGCTTCAGTTTGTCGGATTTATGCCAGGTCTCACCCCTCAACCTCATAGGCTCAGGATCTCTGGGGTCCCAAGTCACAAGAGGAAGCTGAAAATGAAAGCAAGAGCTAAGATGGTCTTTCTCAAGACACCTGGGAAGCCACTGATTCCTGTCCAAAGCTTGGAGATCTTTGAAAATGCCTGGTCTCTGCAGACAGAATTAAGGGACCTTCCCCAGAAACCCTCCCTTGGTCTCAGGGTTCTTTCTGCAGTTACTTCTCTAAGGCTATTACTTATCTGTAAAATGGGTACAGGACATTCGGGCGTGGTGGCGCACGCTTGTAATCCAAGCGACTTGGGAGGCTGAGTCAGGAGGATCACGAGTTCAAAGCCAGCCTCAGCAACTTAGCGAGGCCCTTAGCAACTCAGTGAGACCCTGTCTCTAAATAAAATACAAAATAGGGCTGGGGATGTTGCTCAGTGGCCGAGTGTCCCTGAGTTCAATCCCTGGTTCAAAAAATAAATTAAAAAAAAAAATGGGTACAGGACACCTGATGAGGTTGGTGTAGCTGCCATATTTATCAGCCTTTTCCATGGGAAGGGAGATGGGATAACAGACATCACAGTGCACTAGAGGGGCTGGGATTGTGGCTCACTGGTAGCATGTGCAAGACACTGGGTTAGATTCTCAGCCCTGCATACAAATAAATGAAGAAAGGTTCATCAACAACTAATAAAAATTTTTTAAAAAATGCACTAGAAAAACAGAATGATCATTGTTTACATGAAGACACACAGGGTCTATTCCTACTGTGTTGTTATGACTCCAGGTAAGGGCAGCCATTGGCATGACACTGATGAGCCGAACAGAAGAGCTTAAACTCAACCACAGGAGCCACAGTGGCTGAAGGATGCAGAGCCTTGGCTACCTCCCCAAGATAGCTCAGGCATTCCAAACTTGTGTGGACTCTAGGCCATTTAATACCAGGTTCATGGAGTCTTCTAGTTAAACAAAACTGATGGGCATGACTGCAAATCCTGGCAACTTTTGATGGGGCTAAAACAGCAATTTCTGGGACTTTACCCACCATATTCTCCTTTCCCAAATCCCTTTCTTGATTGGTGCCTTTCCCCCTTCCTTCCTTCCTTCCTTCCTTCCTTCCTTCCTTCCTTCCTTCCTTCTTTTTTCTTCAAAATCTCCAGTGCAGGCAGCAGAGAGGACAATCTCACGGACTCAGCACATTCCCATCCCACTTCTTATAATGCCGGGTGCCTGATTTTCCCTTGTGACGTGCATCCTAATGGTTTGCAGGAGGTACAGTGAGTGGTTTTGAAGGCAGGTTCCTTATCAGGAAGCGTTATCTGAGCCATCAAAGTACACTTTGAGAAAAAAAGCAGTTTCAACATCAAACTTGAAGGTTTGACTGTTAAAAGGAAGAGCTGGGACAAAGCGACCACAGCTTTTATCGCACGTTTATGAAGGCAGCATGCGGTGGGAATGGTATATTTTGGGCTTACTGCTGAGAAGTCCTCCATGGCCTTTGAACAAAAAACAAACCATGCTATGGAAATTGCCGGTAATTGTCTTTACCTACGGTTTCAGAGGGTGCACACCGGGCCTTGCGGTTGTGGGCGCCGTTTCATGCTGGGGTTCGCGTCCCCGGCTCTGCTTGGCATAGAGTGGAACAGATCAGGGCCTCAGATCTGTGTGCACCTGTGGTTGCTGCAGGGAGGCGAAGCGGATTGCCACCAGATAAGGCAACAATGGAAAGTTTCTCACCTGACAGGGCCGAGGAAGAGCCAGGAGGCCCGTACGTCTGGGGAGACTCATGTGCCCCAGAAAAATAAGGAGCGTGGGGGAAGCCAGCCTACAGGCCAGCCCCCGTCCCACATAGTTCACTTTCTCATTTGGTTTCTTCAACCTCAACAGTGAGGGATTCCTTGCACCCATTAAAAGACAATACTTGTCTTTATGTGTCAATAGTTCTTGAAGAAAATAGAGCAAACAGAACTTTGAAGAACTTTGAAGATCAGAGCTTACACGTTTTTTTTTTTTTTCAAAAAAAATGTACGTGTTCTAAAGATAAGCCCTTCCTTCACAGCAAGGGCCCTCCTGGGTGTCCCTCAGAGAGAGCTGACAATGCCTGGGCAGGTCTGCTACTGGAGACCTCCTGAGGGCTATGCCTGAAGGACCTCTGGTCTATTTAGTCAGCCTCTCTGACTGCCCCAGCATCTGCCCCTGGGGAACCCAGGCAAGGGAACCTAGGCAAGGGAACAGAGCCCTGAATATTCTTTATTTCACAAGGGAAAGTATGGAATATCTCTGGGTCAGGGAACCTGTCCCCTGTCCTAAGGAAAACCACCACTTTGCTGTGGAAAACTGTGCTACCATACCAGGCTAGGCCCAGGGTAGGCCAGGAACAACTGAGAAGGGTGGTTCCTATGATCCCCTAAACTTCCAGGCTCTCTGGGGGGCAGGAAATCCTACTCACTTATGACTCCATCAACCCTAAGGCAAGATGTCTTAGCCTATTTTCTGTTGCTATAACAAAATACATGAGATGGGGTAAATTATAGAGGTTTATTTGGTTTACAGTTCTGGAAGCTAGGAAGTCCAAGAGCATGGCACTGGCATCTGTTCAGCCTCTGGTCAGGGCCTTGTTGCTGCATCATAACATGGAGAACATCACATGGCAAGACTGAGCAAGTTGGGCTCTCTCTTCCTCTTCTTATAAAGTCACTAATGCCATTATGAGGATCCCACCCTCAAGACCTCATCTAATCCTAATTACCTCTCAATGGTCTCACCTCCCAATATCATTAACATGTGAATTTGAGGATTAAGTTTGTAACACATGATTATTTATTCATTTATTTATTTTTTGCAGTACTGGGGATTAAGCCCAGGAGTGCTCTATCACTAAGCTATATCTCCAGTCCTTTTTAAAAATTTTTAATTTGAGACAGAGTCTCACTAAGTTGTCAAGCTGGCCTTGAACTTGTGAGCCTCCTGCCTCAGCCTCCTAAATAGCTGGAAGCCACCACTATTGCTGGATGAATAGTTTAAGCCACCACAACCTGCCAGCACATGAGCTTTTGAGGGACATATTCAAACTGTAGCACAGACCTAGGCCACAACCAGGTTGAGTAAGACAACTGGAAGGGGACTGGCCCCCAGCATGGACAAGGGGAGGAACAGCATTCCAAAGGTTGAAAATGAGACAGAAAAGAGGCAAATTAGGGAGAGTCTAATCACCCCAGTGATTCAATGCCTCCATCTTTGTTTTCTGAATTTTTTTTTTTTAATTGCTGTGGGATTGAACCCAGAGCCTTACAAATGTCAGGTGCTATGCAAGCGTTCTACCACTGAACTATGTCCTAAGTCCCTCTTAACCTTTTTTATTGTGAAAAATAACATTAAAAAAAAACACAAAGCATAAATGTACAGTTTAATGAATTTTTACAGTGTGATCACTCATGTAGCCACCTCTAGGATCAAGAAAAAGAGCATAAAGGACTGAGGTGTCACTAAATTGCTGAGGTTGCCCTCGAACTTGCAATCCTCCTGCCTCAGCCTCCCAAGTCACTGGGATTACAAGCGTGTGCCACTGCACCAAGCTTCTGTGTTGTTCCACATAACCAGGGCTCACTCCGTCAGCACTTTCACAGTTTGCAAGAAGCAGTGTCTGGGGGAGACAAAATCCTCACTGCTCTGCACCAACCAGGGATGCCAGGCCTTGCACAGGCTCTGAGCTTTGCCTGCACTGGATTTTCTCCACTTTGCTCTATGGGCACAGGTGAGGACAAAGAGCAGTGCTCTCAACAATCTCTGTACGGTCTCAACAGTCCCCAGCTTTGCATGGGGGCAACCTGAAGGCTGAGTGGCTCACCCCAGTCTCAGCCCAGATGCCTGCCAAGGAGAGTAACCCACAGCAGATCTGCCATTCCAAAAACCAGCTGGGCACTGGATCCAAGCAACAAACTGGGGCACATCCCAAACGAGAAGCAGGTGGCTTTCCAGAATCATATTTGTTAACGTCCCCTTCTCTTAGTTTACTCTTCTCCAATGTGGTTCCCATTTGAAGGAGTCTGAGCTTTGGAGTCTATAACCCATATGAAAAATGATATAAATTATAGCTCACCATCCCAGCCTGGCTGCTGGGGATTTTGGCATAAACATTAAGACAGGGCCACCCTGATTATAAGGTAGAGGCACTGAGAAGAGCTGGGGAGGGCCAGGCAGCCCCTAACCTGACTCTCTGCTTGCTTCTGTATAGACAGTAGCCAGTTCAACTCAACCAGACACCTTTGCAAATGAGGTTCATCAGCATTTAGCGAGGTGCTGTCTAAGTTGTTCATCCTCTGGTCTCATCCATTCCATGGATGACCCAAGCTCCTGCCGCCATGCCCTGGTCCCTACATTCAGGCCAAGCTAGGTCTCATCTCTTAGTTTTTGTCCATACTGCCTGATGGTCTTCTTATTCACCCAGGGCTTCCCCCACCCCCCGGACCCCAAAGCTATTCTAATTCTTTATGGAATATTCTTGGGCAGTTTGTTCAGAGACCCCCAAACGCCTGGCTTTCCTCCCTCTCTGAACCACACCAATTAGCCCTGATTACAGAATGCATGCATTGTTCTCAAACAGTTTCATGTGTGCAAGCCCCAAATCCCCAGATGGGGAGAGTGTGTGTATGTTCATGGTGGCCGTGGGAGGTAGAGGGTGGAGGTTAGTCAGTCTCTGCTCTTCTCTGGGCCTCAGTTTTCCCATTTCTTTTTATTTATTTCTTTTGGTACCAGGGATTGAATCCAGGGGCCCTTAACCACTGAGCCACATCCCCAGACCTTTTTATATTTTATTTGGAGACAGAGTCTCACTAAGTTGCTTAGAACCTCACTAAGTTGCTAAGGCTGGCTTTGAACTTGCAATCCTCCTGCCTCCGCATCCTGAGCCTCTGGATTATAGGCGTGCAGCAGAACACCCGGCTTCAGTTTTCCCATTTCTGAAAGACGGAGATGGAGCCTGAGGCCTCACTGCCTCTCAGCTTTGAAGTGCCATGGCCCGAACATCCTGATCTTCATGAAAGATAGGCAATGGGCCATTCTCCCACCCTCAGCCTCTACCCTTGGGTCTGTGCCAGGAAACCCGTTCCCACCAGACCTCAGCTCAAGGTTGAAGCCCTTGGCCTCCACCTTCAGCTCCACCCCCTCCAATGAAAGGCAGCGCTGGGGCAAACATCCGAAACCACTGAACGCTTCTAAAAATATGATGTTTTTGTCAAAGAACAACCTTCTACTTCCTTCAGACTTTGATCTCCATGCAACCCACGGAGGAGACTCAGTAAGAGTTTGAAGTCCTCATCTTTCTTTGGGGGCTACCTCTCAAGTTCTTTGCATCCCCAGTGAATGGTGGTAACCCCTGGACCTTCTGAGCATGCTCAGATCTATCTGCATCTGGCTAAGAATGACAAAACTGGCCCTGCCCCCTGGTGAGGATGTCTGTGGTCAGAGAGAAAGTCCTGGACAGAGAGGCTGTTGGGCCCCAAACTGGTCACGGAGCCTCATGCAGGCTTATAAGGCTCTTTACTGGTTAGACTCTAGACAGAACAATTAGTGCTAGAAGACAGAGCAGAGCAAAGAGTGCTCACGTACAGAGATGGGCTGGGTAAAGAATGGCAGCAGCCACTAAAGCATGTCCTCAAACAGAGCAGATGCTCAAGAGATGTCGGTTGAACTTTTGGTGAATGGTTTGGACTGGGCGAGATCGAGGAAGTTTTTCCCATCACCCTGGGAACTGGGTCTTGGAAGGACATTGGTGGATGGGACAGAGAAGTAAGGGATTTCCTGACTAAGGGAACAGCAAAGGCCAGACGACACGGGGAACAAGAAAAGCACAAATTCACACCATATTTGGCAGAAACAGAGCTATGGAAACTCTCCCAGTAGCTCTGCAAGCACCAGAGCTGTGGCTACCCTACTGGAAGAAGCAGAGAACAGGGACAGTGACAAAATGATCGTCTAGGAGCCCCAACTGTGTGCCAGGCATTGTTCTGAGCACTGAATGTTTGGGTTCTTGCAACAGAACTGTCACAGTCGGGATTGTGGGAAATGAGGCCTCAGAGGAGGGAAGTTCTTGGTCTCCAGTCTGCCACAAAGCTGAGTCTGAACCCAGGCAATCCAGCTCCTAATCCATAAGCCTGAGTGGGATCTGTGTGAGGCCTCATGAGGGCTGGCTCAGGGCTCACTGAGACCTTGGCTGACTGCTCAATCAGGTGTGCAGAGAGAAACCCTTCCACTCAGGCCTCCTGGGGCCAAGCATGCCCTGTTCATTACCTGTGGCCATTGAACTAAGTCTTGCTGTTAGTTGCCAAAACCAGTTGAGGAACCAAGGCTCAGAGCAGTTAATTCAGTTTCTAACTGTCTGTGTAGGGATTTGAACTCAGACTAATCTGACTCCAAGCCCTGTATCCCTGATTTTTGTACTCTGCTGCCTCTCTTGGTCTCACCCCCTGCCTGGGAATTCCAGACTGTGAGTAATTCAAACATGTCTGAAAAAGTCCAAATTACTATAATTTCCTAAAGACTTTAATAGAGGCAGAACATCTCACTTCAAAACAAAACAAAAAAAAAAATTATCAGCAAAACTACCAAGGGGGCTCTGAGTCACCGTCTTGAGCTTCTCCCTGGTTTGGAGAGTGAATTGTGTGTGTGGGCAGGGCATGAACCAGGCTTAGAAGACCAAGGCTGGGGTCTCTCCTTTGCCTCTCCTGTGCAGCCCAGTTCTAGGGTAGCATCTTGAACATTATGGATCCAATTCTCACCTAGTAGATGTGCAGGTTTCCCTGGGTGACCTCTGACACTGATTCTGGAATCCCTCTTGTCAGATCCCCCAGGTACCCCACTGCAGACCCATGCCCAACCTGAACAATGAGGTGCCATACTTGTAGCACCTACATACATGCCAGTGAATTTGCTACCAGGGCTTATTTAGGCTACCATACATTTTCATTCATATCTTCTCTCTGCATAGCAGCCCTTGCTGCTTTTAGGAACCAGTAGGTCTGCTAGAATTTCCTTGTCTGATGGTTCACAACATTGCCCAAGGTTTGCCAGAGACTCCTGCAGCAAAGGTCTCTTTCAAGCTTAATGCACAATCATCCTTCCAGTGCCATCAATGTGATTAATTGATTCATGACCTTAAGTCATAAATCACTAGCAACCTGCTGCAACTGGGAACAGCAGCTTCCAGGCCCTTGGCAGGCCTGTGCATACTCATGAGTCATCTGAGCACAGGTGCACCTCACTGGATAGAGCTGGATGTGGTACTGAAAGATTGGATGCAAAGAGAACCCCCTTTCAAATGCCCTGAGAAAGCCCTTAGCCTTCTAGTGTGGGTCATCTTCCTGCCTGGCCTTTCAAATACAGTTAGTTGGGTAGCCCATGTTGGGAGTATGAGGTAGGGAGAGGAAGGTGTGCCCAGTGAAGCCTGCTAGCCATGCATTCAAGAGTGTGTGTGTGTGTGTGTGTGTGTGTGTCCACACAGCCCATGTTGTATTCCATGTGACGGTGCCCCAGAGCTGTGAATCATGGTAGCCCTGCACATGTGTACAGCATGTCCCCAAGAAAACAGGTCAGGCCTCAGGACTCGAGGCTAGGGCTACTGAAGCAGAGTTGAGGATCCCAGCACAGCCCAAGTTCTACAGGCCTGAAATTGCACAGCTGGCTGGTGATGCCCTATCATGGGGTCTGACCAGACCTCCCAGATGTGACTTTATATGTACTCTGTTGTCAAGAGTCCAAGTCAGCAGAGGAAAGCACTCCAGACCTTCCTTCCATCAAGGCTCCTGTTTCTGACTCAAAGCAATGATCTGGGAAGGGCAGAACAGGCCTGCTGGACCAGCACTCGCAGGGTTGCACTGGCACCCAAAGTTCTGGGGGTATACAAATGAAGGTACACTTCCCTACTGCCCAGGGATGCCTGGTCCTGCTCCCAGAAACAGGTTGCTGAACAAAAACCCCCCAGAGTGGATAGAAAGTGTCCAGGGCAGCCCTTCCTCTGTTGATCATTCCCTATTCTGGAAAGCACTGTGAGATACCCCTGACTGTCCTCCAGCAGTGAATCCCCTGCTGGCCTCTCCTGAGAGTAATTGTTACTTTCCTGCAATCCACAGCACCAATCCCACTGAAGTGCCTCCAGAAACCAGAGCCCTGCCATCTCAGCTTGGTGAGGCCAATGGGGTGGGTGGCTGCAGCTGCCCTGCTACTTGGCTTAATGCAGTCAACAGTCTTGGACTGACGTTATCCCAGCAGGCACCAAGCCCTTCCAGTTGGAGCTCTTGGATCCTTCCTACTGGAAAGCTGGTCACTGATGTCCCAGCCAGTTCTGGGTCTTGGCCTCCAAACTACCTATGGGCAGACAGAGGGGGCACCTGACAGATATGCTCTGTCTCTTCTCATTAGGGTCCAGTTCAGACAGAAGGATAGAACCGTACATCGATGGTACAATGACAGGCTAACTATTTGGAGAGCCAAAGCAGCTGAAAATTGAAAAGACATGAAATGGGGTGGCTGCCTCTTTGCTCCACACTGAGAGGTCCCAAACCCGTCAATAGACAGCTGACAAGAGGTGGGAGGAGCTACCCCATCCCCACAGCTGCCATGTCCCTGGCTGAGTCCACAATGATAGAGCTTCCCAAAGCCATTGCTGGGTTCCTGTCCAGGCCAGAATGGGCTGGGAAAGCTCATGGAAATATCTTCGATTTAACCAGAAACTCTGGAGTTTCCTACATACGTGCTGCAAGAACAAGAAGTCACTCCAGGTGGGAGCACTGCTTCCTCCAGGTGTCTGGCTTCTTTTCCCAGGATGTCCCAAAGGGAGCCCCACAGAACACCAGTAAATGCCAAATAAGAGAGGCACTGTGGTCAAATACATTCGGAATATTTGTGATTAAATAAAACTAAGTGAGTTTCCCGTGGGCAGAATATCTCTGTGCCTTTATTTAACATGATAACATGCATCCCAAAAATCCAGGAGAAGGGCACAGTGGGCTATATTTCCAGATTTAACCTAACCTTTTTCTAATGGAGTTTATCTCAAGACTAGGGTTTGTTGGAATCTCTCAGGGAAACTGCTTCTATATCTAAACTGCTATCACCTCCCATCCAGGGAAACTAGAGAACTGGGAGAGGCTAATGAGACACAAGAATCCAGAATTGCAAAGCCCAAGTCAGAGGCAACTAGCCACATGTGCCTATTTACATTTAAATTAATTACAACTAAAGCTAATTTTAAATGCAGCTCCTTAGCCACATCAGCCCCATTCTAAGTGCTCCATAGCTTCAAAGGTCCAGTGACTACCATATTGGACAGCACAGAGAACATTTCCATCATTGCAGAAAGCTCTTTGGGAAAATGCTGATCTAGCATCTCAGAGAGGCTAGGAGACAAGCCCAGAGCCACACACGAATTCTAGAAAAGGGCCTGACCAGTTCCAGCCTCCTATGCTTGCCCTTGAAATCTGAAAAACAACCTCCCTTGAGCCCAAGGCAACAGGGCAACAAACACCAAGTCTGACTCTACCCTAGCAGACCAGGTGAGTTTCACTGAAATTGCACCTAAATACCTATGCTTCCTTTCCCCAGCACCAGGACAGAGTTGGCCAGCCCCACAATCCCACACTTCTGTGGTCCCCAGGGTTTCCTTCCCTGCAGCTTCCCCAACCTCCTGCTACTACAAGGGAAGATAGGTCCTGGAAGAGGGAAGGGAGGGGCTGTATTCCCCTCTGCGGTGTCCCTCAGAGGAGTCCCAGTCCTAGAGTGCCCTCTCCCTCTGCACCAAGGGACAAGGCATCCAAAACTTTGCCTCTGCCTAGGCCAGGGCTTCATGGCTTCAGCTTGATTGAGCAGCCCGAGCTGTGGGATTCTGGGCAGTCTCCAGGAGCTGCCATGCTAGGGCTCTCAGCATTATCAAATCCTCAGTATTGGGGAAGGGAGCAATGGGCCACCCCAATTTCTCTTTCATCTAGTCTACCAAGGATTCTCTGCTCTGATGCTCCTGTCTTCTTCCAGACAGATGCCACAGTTGCCTATTTGGGAAACTCAGGGAAGAGCCTGCCTTCCCCATAAGCCCCCAGGCTTCTTGTTGCCCAGGCCAACCCAGCACTGATCCCAGCTGGTTGAGCAGCTAGGGCCCTGGTCTGGCTGGTCTTTAACAAAGAAGTGCCAAAACCTCCTGCCCACTGTTCCTTTAGCCTGGGCTCCTGTGGAGGGGCCAGGCACCCCTGCTGGGCTTCTGCAGAGGCACACTCTGAGCCCAAGGATTGAATGAGCTGACCCACTTCTCAGCTCCCTAGGGATCTGGGGCCCATCCAAAGATGGACCAGCAGCTGGGCGCGGTGGTACACGCCTGTAATCCAAGCGACTTGGGAGGCTGAGTCAGGAGGATCAGCAACTTAGCGAGCAACTTAGCGAGGCCCTAAGCAACTCAGTGAGACCCTGTCTCTAAATAAAAGACAAAATAGGGCTGGGGATGTGGCTCAGTGGCCGAATGTCCCTGAGTTCAATCCCTGGTTCCAAAAAAAAAAAAGATGGACCAGCAGACCTGATCAGGCCCTCTTTCCGCCTGTTCTCAGGCTCCCCATAAGTCTTCCCTCCTAAGTCTATCTGCCCTGCCCCAGGCAAAGGGGACCCTGGGTATTCTCCCTCTGGGTACACTTAGTAGACTGGGAAGGTAATCTCTGTAGGAAGCCATGTGCATGCCAACACAGACACTCCTTGTGGGTTGTCTTACTCTGCCCAGATGTAGGTCAATGCACACACAGCTCTTCAGTGACCCTGCCCAGACCTGGATACTCAGGAAGTCATAGGACCTGCCCAATAACAAGAAAGCAGAGACCAGTTCTAGCTGCCCATAGCTGGTTCCATTTGGGCTGCCATTGGGCCACCATGTCACCAGGGTGCCATTCACATTAGAGCCCATATAAATGGCATTGCCTATAAGCGTGCCATGTGATCCCAGGTGGACACAGGAAGCAACCCCGTGAACAAGGCTGATGGGATGACACCTCCTGAGGTGAAAGCCTTGCTTTCCAGATTGCATGACAGCAAGTCTGACCTTTCTCCCCACCCGCTGACTGCTGTGTCAACCCAGAGCCAGCCCCAGAGGGGGCATTCCCAGGGCATTCTCACGCTGTTCCCTTGTTCTGCATGAGTCCCCAACAGGGCCTCCAGCAGAGGGAAGGGGTCTGGGCCTTGCATTTGAATCAGGCTTACTCCCTTACAAATTCACAAGACTACCAAACCAAAGGAAAAATGCGCAAAGGATCCAGAGAGGTGACATGAGGAATTGAAAGAAAAAAGAAATGACTCTTAACCAAATGAGAGAACCCTCTCATGTTCAGTATAACAAAGAAAATGCAAATACAGTAAGATGCAGTCTCTCCTCCTATCAGAAGGGTAAGATCAGCGTGTTTTGTAACACTACCCCGCTGTCGGGTGAGGCTGTGGTGAACCATGAGCCCCTTAGCTGGGAGCTCCCCACTTGGTTATCACCATCACAAATCAAAGGCACATCCTCTTTGACCCAGCACTTCCACAGCTAGGAATTAGCTAAAAGTAGACTTTGCATGTGTGTGAAATGATGAATGTCTAAGACTATTGACGGTGGCAATGTTTATTGCCCCAAATGTCAGAAAAAAATCTACAGGATGGCCAAAAGAAGGCCAATTAATTTAATTATGGTTAATTTAAATGCACACAGTGGTATACTATGGCATTCTTTAAACAGAGGGAGATATACCTATGCGCTTCTACGAAGTGATCTCCAGGATAGGGTGTTAGGAGGAAAGACCAAAGTGCAGAACAACACGTCTAATGTGCTATTTGTGTGGTGGGCAGGGGGATGGGGAGGTCTGTGTTGGTAGATATTTGCAAAAAGACAAAGTAATAACAATGAACCTCATCAGGGAAGGGATGGAAACTTGATTTTCACCGCACATTTGTTTACACCTTTTGAACATTGTCTTATGTACCTATGGAGGTTTTCTTCTTTCAAAATATAAACAAAATAAGATACAATTACAGCCCCTTGAGGCACACATTTCCCATTTTCATGTCCCCAGACTGGGGCAAGCTTCACCCTCTCATAGATGTCCCCCCAGGTTGCTTCCAACCTGGAAGGCCCAAGGAGCCACCTGAAGATAACATGGAGGTGACCAGTGAAGCTTGGTCTCAATCCTTCTGAGGTATAAGGGACTGGTTGGGGAACCAGGTAGAGGATCAAGTGGGATGCTGCCCAGTTTCTGGGAAAGGAAGTAAGGCCAGAAGCCAGAAGCATTCTTACATCCTGTTGGGGAGGCAGGCCTAGGGCCATGGACCCCAGTGCATCCTGGCAGAGTGTATGCCTGTCCTCCACAGCCCAGGCAAACACATCCATCCTCCCCAGAGGCAATATAGCTTCAGGGCTGAAGGCACAGCAGCCTGGCTCCAGCGTGTGTTTGGCTCTAGAGGAGAGAATGGAAGTATTCACAAGTATGACCTTGGGCAAGTTTAGCCTATTTCCAGCTTGATAAAATGGCAATTCAATTATAATAATGCTGCCTTTCAAACTATGGGCTTGGGGGATGTAGAGTACATTAGGTGTATAGTCTATCTGTAGTAAGGCTCAGCAAATGCCCTTTGCTAGTAAATGCTCACTTTGATCAATATTACCATTGGAGAAGCTTCAGTGGTCTCCAATGGCTCCAGGAGGTCTCCTGCTCCTTTTATCCTTGGGTCTTGGTCCCAGTTCTCCAGCTCCATGCATGCATCTGTCTATCCATTGCCCAGGACTGACATCACTGACAATAGTAGAGGCCCTGTCTGTGTAACAGGGAAAGACAAAGGTCAGAGCCTTCCAAAGGTCTTGATGAACATTCTTCAAAAAGAGAGGTATAAGTCTCTAGGTCACCACAAATTCTCTGGAAAATCCTGGTACCCAGAAATTGCTAACCAGGTCCTCAGAGTGGGACACAGAACTGGGCAGACGTGGGCCTAGGCCCTTTCCTAGGCAAGGGTCCCTACTTTCATCAGATGCTCACAAATTTAAAGCTCTCTCCCACCTGCTTTCTGGAACATGAGAGCTTCTGACTGTCTTGGCCCACAATGCAGCCCCCAGTTGCAAGGCTCTCTGCCAGGCCCGACCACCGGAAACCAAGGCCATGGAAAGCATAGCCCAGGCCCTGAACCAGATGAAAATGGGTGGGCACTGGCCACTAGATGCTCTAATGTGGGTGAGCCCCAGGGCAACATCACTCTGGGTGAATGATGGCATTGGTCTCCTGCGCCTTTTGTCCTTAAAATGAGGTCCTGTTGAGCTTCCCCCATACTTCTCAGCCCTCCAGCAAGCCATCACTAAAGAGGCATCTTGCCAGTGGAGCTCAAGAAGAAATACAGCAGAGCAGGCCTGGCAGGGAGGGGAGATATCCACTGTGCATAGTCCACAGCTTAGCAGGTTACAGACAGCACACTTGGCACACTTGGAGCAGCCTCAGTTTTATAAAAAGGCAAAAATGCACTGAAAAGAAAATGCAGAAAGAAGTCTACCTACAGCTTAACAGGGGTGACTCTGGTTACAGAAATTGCTAGTTAGTTTTTCATATTTTCTACACTTGTCTATATTGTTTCTACAATGAATGCATATTATGTTTTAACTCAGTGGTTCTCCTCTGGGGGTAATTTTGCTTCCAAGGGGACTTTTGGCAATGTCCAGAGGCACTTTGGGTCATCACTTTTGGTGTGAGGGTTATGTTATGTGTGTGCTGCCAGCATCTAATGGGTCCAGCCCAGGGATACTGCAAAACATCCTATAATATGCAGGATAGTCCTGTGTATGAAAAGTTAGCTGGTCCAAACGATGATAGTGCCAAGACAGAAAAACATCAGAAACTATCGACCAGAGAGCTGGGGCAGACAGTCACGAGGCACTGCAAGCATGTTCAGCCTGGTCCACAACCTGAGTGGCAATCTCTTCTCAACCCCCAACCACCCACCATCTTTGGATAGGTATCTTTGGACTCCCCAGAGGCATCCTGAGGCCTACCCAGGGGCATGCACTCCCTTTCAGGAAATGGGATCCAGCCCATGTCTAGAGGCTCATGGCCCTCAGTGCATTTTCCCACTAACATTTCCAGTTTCATCTCTCCCCAAGGCACATCCAGTCTAATAAAAGACCTCAACTTTTATTATCAACTGTTAGGATCCTGAACATTGCTGTAATCAACGAAATCCCATCCCGTTTCCAATATTTGGTTTTTGTGTTTGTTTTTGTTTTTTGAAGGAATCCCTGGTTGGATTGATTAACAAAATTATCATTTAACCTCACAATTTGGTTTTGAAATTAATTCAATAAAAGAAAAAGTCCATCCTAAATAATCTCTCAAATTAGAATGGAAAACATTGAGGAACACAAAAGACCCAACCAGCTCGTCATCTGTTTCTGTCAATAGATAGCTATGGCCACTCCCTGAGGGTCCAGGGGGGATAAGGCTTTTTAAAATCAGAGTATCAGGGGGACCTGGGGTTGTGGCTCAGTGGTACAGCACTTGCCTAGCATGTGTGAGGCACTGGGTTCAATTCTCAGTACCACACATAAATAAATGAATAAAATAAAGGTCTATCACATCTAAAAAAAAAATTTAAAAACCAAAAAAATCAGAGCCGCAACTCAAATGCTTTTATTTATTTATTTTAACTTATTTGTTTTATTTGAAGTCCTGGGGATTGAACCCAAGGGCACTCTACCACTGAGCTACACCCCCATTTTTTTTTTTTTTTTTTTTTTTTTGAGACAGAGACTCACTAAGTTGCCCTGGATGGCCTCCAATTTGTGATTCTCCTCAGCCTCCAGAGTGCTGGGACTATAGGTATGCACCACCACACCTGGCTAAAATGCTTTTTATTCGTTGATCTAGAATTTCTAGATTTTACTTTGAGGGCCCTTAGGGTGTACTGTGTGTTCAGGGACACAGACCCCACAGGGGCCACGGTAGGAGTCCAGGAGGAGGAGGGGGCCAGAGTTCTCCCTGGAAGCAGCTGTGTTGAGCATTTTCAGGAAACAGACGGCACAAATCAGCCAGAGCTACACAATCCCCTTTCAAGTCTCCCACGGCGCTTGCTCTTTGCATATCATTTGCATTCAATATGCATGTGACACAAAGGATGGAAAATCCCCCAACACTTGCTTTGCTCTCACAACTGCAGCACCCAGTGGCAGACGGAGGTTGTGCCCTTCCTCCAGATCCGGGCTCCCCACAGCCTGGGCCTCCCGCCTGGAGGTGGCAGCTACTGTGAAGGTGGTGGTAGCAACAGACACAGGCCTAGCTAAACAAGATACTTTCACATGTGACTCACGCGGAGGACCAGAAGCAAAGTTACAGTGTGAAAACCAGAGTGGCTCAGTCTCCTGGGGGAATCCCCTCCAGTTCCCACTCTGCTAGGCTTCTTTAAAAAGCCCTGGCCGAGGTCCAACACTCTAGAACCCTACAAGAAAGGGGCTGTCTCCCATCTGATGGGTAGGGTATGCCCCCCACCCCATTCCCAGGTAGGTCCCTTGAGCCTCAGTCTCTTAAAGTACACCTAAGCAGAGGAACAGGCACAAGGGTTTTCAGCCCAGGAGCAGGAGCCCATTCAGACCAGGCTCCCTAGCCACTCCAAGCTCCTATTTTTCTCAGCCTGGCTTCTTTCCTAATCCACTCTGTGAGCTATCCCATATGCTTCCAATAAACTCCTATTCTGCCCAAGACCACCAGAGCCAATTTCTGTTGCTTACAAGCAGTAATTCTAGGAGACACATTCCCTGTGATGGCAGGATGCCCTGAAGCCCTTGGCAAAGGCCACCTGCAGCTCCTGACACACCCTAGGATTTTCTGCCACCCCCAAGAGACCAGCCTGACTTTATAAGTTGCTCTTGCCAGCTACCAGTGGCCTGACCTCAGGCACTTCCTCCTTCTGAGCCCCTATTTCCCTCACCTGTAAAATGAAGCTGCTAATTAAGAACATAGGATTGGGGTAAAGATTAAATGAGATAAAGGAAAAGCATACGGATGAGGATAGGGATGAGGACTCAGCCAACCTCAATTTCCTCTAATTGTCACATTTCAAGTACACCTATTTTCTACTAACTCTGTCTTCTGACTCCTTTGTTCCATCACTATTTATACTGTTGTTAAAGCAAGAATAACATGGTCCATTCATGCATTACCCCATTATGTGGAAAAGCATTTATCATCATTCCTGCTTCACAGAGAAACTGAGGCCCAGAGTGATTTAGGGGGTAGACTCCTAAGTCAGACTCTCTGGGTTCACATCCTATCTCCAGCACTTCCAAGTTGCATGAACTTGGGCCAAGTCACTTATGCCTTCAGGTCTCTGCTTATCTGTAATATGGGTACCTGCCTCACATCCTAGGTAGGTCTTGCTAATTTTGATGTATGTAACAGTGGCATTGTGGTTATGTAAGAAATTGTTAATATTTTTAGGAATACATCATGAAGCATGTAAGAGTGAAATGATGTGATTCTTGGACTTGCTCTAAAATAGTTAATTAAAAAGAAAGAGGAAGGAGAGAGAAAGGAGGAGCAAGTGGAATAATTGTGGCAAAACCTTGATAATGAGTAGATTGGGGTGGTGGAATATATGTGGGCTGGTTATACTATTATTTCTTTTCTTATTGTTGTTTTATTTTTTGGTACCAGGGATTAAACCGAGGGCGCTTAACCACTGAGTCATATCTCCAGCCTTATACTATTATTTCTACATTCAAGATTTTTTAAAAAAAAATTTTATATTGATCGACATTTATTTATTTATTTTGTGGTTCTGGGGATTGAACCCAGGGCCTTGTGCATGCGAGGCAATCACTCTACCAACTGAACTATATCCCCAGCCTGACCTTTATTTTTATTCATTTATTTATATGCGGGGCTAAGAGTCCAGTGCCTCACACATGCTAAGCAAGCACTCTAACACTGAGCCACAACCCCAGCCCTACCTTTGAGATTTTAACGTTAAAAAAAGAATCCCTTTCTGTGAGCTCCTCTGAGACTTCCCTGGGTGTCTGAGGGTGCTGGTGGACACAGGAGGTATTCAGTAAAAGTGCACTAATGCTGTTACTGTCATCATTGTTATTATCCCACCAGCCTGAGTGACTGAGCCAGGACTCCTAACTGCCAGGTCATTCTCAGCGACAACTTGCACTACCCCTCTCTGGGGGCCTCCCCAGCTGCATGTCACAACTCTGTCACCAACACTGAAAGTGGGACTAAGGCAGGAGACGTGAGAACAATTGAGTGACTGCCAGGGCTCTGATGTGGCCTTCACTCCTGTTAAGCCAGTGTTAGCATTCCATTTCAAAAGACCCTTTCTGGTCAGTAGGTCGGCTTCAAAGTCCAGGTGAGCAGGCTTCCATAGCACCTGATGAGTGACAAGAGACAGAGCATCGACCACCAGTATGCAATGATAGCAGCATGGGGGGAGGCGAGTAGAAGGGGTTTCCTTTTGAGGGACCCAGTGTCCAATCTGTACCCTCTTCACTCTTCACCCCTACAGTTTAGACTCAGTTTGTTCCAGAACCAGCCACCAGGGGGCGCCGGCACGCAGCCCCTGCTGTTTGCAGGTTGGATCACCCACCTTCTGAACACGGAAAGGAAAGGCCACCTGGTCATGCTGGGCCAGGGCTGGTGAATGCAACAAGTTCCTCATCCCCAATCCCAATTACGTAAAAATTTTTATTTCCATCTACATTTCTTTATAATAACATTAAATAGTTGATTTTTTTTTTTTTTTAATTACAAGAGCAACTCAAGCCCCATAAATGAAATGGGTGCTTTAGGTTTGATTGTTTTACATTGGTGCATGCTTCAAGATTTCCTGAGCGTGGGGCAGGAGGTGGCTACTACATTCACAGGTAGAGGAAGTTTCCTGCCCCTGGGCCTTATTTTCTCCTGGGCATATGTCTGGAGGTCCTGTCCTCCCCAAGTCTCTCAGAGTTAAAGCAGTCTCATTCTTCAGTGCTCAGGGCTGGTTCCAGAAAAGTGGAATCACCCCCAGCCTTACTCCATAGGGCCTGCACTTCCTGCCTCCCCTCACTTGCTCTTCAATGGGCCCTTGCATTTCCTTTCTTTCTTTCTTTCTTTTTTTTTTTCTTGTACCAGGAATTGAACGCAGATGCACTTAACCACTGAGCCACATCCCCAGCCCTTCTTATGTTTTATTTTGAGACAGGGTCTCACTAAGTTGCTAAGGGCTTGGCTAAGTTGCTGAGGCTGGCTTTGAATTCAGGATCCTCCTGTCTCAGCCTCCCGAGCTGCTGGGACTACCAGCATGCACCACCTCCCTTTCTGACCACACTGATCTTTGCTGTTCTCCCTCTGAGGCCTACACAGCACAGTCTGTGCCATTCAGGACACCTAATGACCCCATGCCTTGTCCACACAGTGAACTTCTGGTTCTCTGGGTGTCCTGGCAGCAGCAGTGACAAGACAGGCCGTCCATGCACCAGTCTCACAGCTTAGCTCCCCAAACACCCTGCAAGCTGGTACCCTGGGCAACTTTGGGACTTTCAATGGTTGCAAAGGAAAGACCAAGACAGCATTTCCCACGTTGGCAAACACAGACGCACTGAGTCTATCTCATGCATTGGGAGTCCCAGCGCTGAAGGGGTTTGAGTGCTTTCCCGCGCAGGGCAGCACCTGGTTCTCACGCTCAGAGTGAACTGAGAGCGACATGGCCACATGCGCATACCCAGTTCAGAGGCAAGCCAGATCCCTTCACCCTACTGCAGTGGGTCAGCTGGGGCAAGAAGCCTTAGGACTTCAATCCCTCACCAATTTGGGATGCTAGGAGCAGGGCTGAGAAAGAGGCAGGGAGCATTTATCCAGACTCCAGAGAGGCAGAAATTCAGACTGATCTCTGAGGACCCAGTAGCTCCTCAGCTTCTCAGTTCCTGCCTTCCCAGAAACCAAAGGCAAAGCTCTGGGCCCAGGGTCAGGACAGGGGGCAGTTCTAAGCCCCACCCTGGGCCCAAGCCTGGAGCCTGAATCCACCACAACAGGTCAGTCCTGGGGCCCAGCCTTCTGCAGCTGAGGAAACCCCCATCCCAGCCCAAGGGCCTGTGAATTTCAGAAGGGGAGTTTTCTGCCACCAACCCAGTCCCACAATGAATCAGGATGAGCAGAGGGGCCCCTCTGAAGCTTTTCCCATCCCCCACCTTGTCTCTGCCATGCATTCAAGATGAAAGGGGACTAATCAACAGTCAGCAGGTTTGGGGGTGCTAAAAGCACCCCAAAGTGGGAGGAATGTTGGAGGGAAGGATGCATGGGTCACTGTCCAAAGGGGCCTACAGGCACCAAACTACTCATTTAGAGCAGGAAAAGGAGTCCCCAGTTTAAAAAGGTGCCTTTTCCTCTAGACACTGCCCTCAGAATTGGCTCCACCTGGGGACCCTCAGCCTTTCTGGGGACAGAGACAGGGAGACAGGGATGCAACTCCTGCTTCAAATTCTTCCAAAACCATGGATGGACTTGGAAGAGAAAGAGGAGAAAAGAGGGAGTGGACCGAAGCTCTAAAATTATAAAAACAAAAGCCAAAGCTTGACCAGGACAGGGGTGGGGACAGACACACGACTCCGACCCTTTCAGATGTCAGCAATAACAGAGCTGTGAACAAAAATGAAAAGAGCAAAGCTGACGAGGAAAACCGCAGTCTTCGGCAGAGGCCCACCAGTGACCTGAAGGGGAAGGACCTACTTTCACCATCAGAGCGGATGCTGCTTTGAGGACCAGCCCATCCAACCCTGGAGGCTGAAGGCTTGGGGACAGGGACATCCAACATTCTTTGACATTCTGTCTCCAGGAAACAGAATGCTTTCCCCCAAATAAGGAAGAACTTGCTACACAAGTGGATGATCATTCACATCTGAGACACCCCAGCACCCATCAGAAGCCCTGGAGGTTGTGGTTCTATTTGGCAGCCAATAACACCATCTCCCCAGAGCTTCCACCAACTGAAGGCTCCTGCTGTCCCCCACAATCCTCAGTACGGGCTGCAGAGCTGGAGTCAATGTGGAGCCCAAAGACCGGGGTTTGAGTTGTTTGACCTTGAAGGAGTCACTTCCTCTTTGTGAGCTGCGGTTTCCTCATCTGTAAAATAGGGTTAAAATACTGTACCTCTCAGGGTTGCTATGAGGATGAGATGAGGTAACAGACGGGAAGGCATCTGTGCACAGCAAAGGGCCGGCACATGGCTAGAACCATCCCTGGGTCCGGAAAGTATTTATGGGCCATCTGCTCTCTGCCAGGCCTTGGCCCTGCCCATGGACAGTCATGAACAAGGCAGACAAGTCCTGCTGGAGCAGAGGAGAAAATGGGATGAGCAGGACACCCTAGGCCCACAGTCCCCACCCATGCCCAGAGAGGCTATGCAGGGCACCCAGGTCTCCCAGTCCCGTGCCCTGTCCCCAGAAGCTGAGGGGGGTCACCCACCCCTCTCAGCAGTGTCACCACCTAGACAAACACAACCAGCACCCTTTCTGGCCTTGGGATTGCCTAGTCCAGAAACCCCCTCCTTCCAGGTCCCCAGAGTGGCAATTACTCAGCAGCAATTTGTAACCAGAGCCACCCAGCAGTGAGTCCACAAATTAGAGGAATCTCTCCAGCCCAAGGAAAGGGGAATCACTCTGACCCTTGGTTGTCACCCCTGTATTGTCACCCTGCTCTGGGGGCGTTCTCCTTCCATAGAGAGGCTACTAACTGACGGGCAAAGAGCTCAGGCCCTAGGACAAATTGTCTTGAGTTTAGACCTCAGCTCTGCCTTTCACCAACTTGTGACCTTGGGTGAGGAACTTGACCTTCTTGGATTCACTTTTCCTAATAATAGTAATCCCAACCTCACTAGGCTGTTATGAAGACTAAACAAGGTGATAGATGTAAATCCCTTTGGGTAGTACTAGACATAGCTGAACTACATACTTAATTTTTTATCTATTAAGCAAGCACAGGTCTACAAACTTTTCAAAGTTTGTTACAAACAATAACTCATTTAATTCTCACAAGAATCCCCACAAGAGATAGGTAGTATTATCGTTCCATTCATAGGTAAGAAAAACAAAGCCCAGAGAGGTTAAGCAACTTTCCCAAAGTCACAGAGCTACCCCAGTGGCAGTCAAAATTGAGAGCCTTGGGCTGAGGTTGTGGCTCAGTGGTAGAGCACTTGCCTAGCATGTGTGAGGCAGCATGTGTGAGGCACTGGGTTCGATTCTTAGCACCACATATAAATAAATGAATAAAGTCCATCAACATCCAAAAATATTTAAAAAAAAAAATTGAGAGCCTTGCTGTCTCCTCTTCTGTGTCTTCCATCTTTCTCCTTCCAGTCCCTGGTTTTAGAACAAGCTGAAGCAAGTGAGGAGAGGTTGATTTAAGAACAAGCCCTGCCCCTCAATCTCTGCCTCCCCAACCCCAGGAGGTCTGAGGGAGGTACCTGGGCTCCAGGTTTTAAGCTGCCAACCACTGCACTAAGCTGCCTCTCCAAAAAAGGTGGGGTTGTTGGTTGAGATTCCCTGAGACCAGCCTTTACAGGAGTCACTCCACACCAGCCACCAGCCCCCGTGTAGAGCCAGAGGAGTCCAAACCTTTGCCCCCCAACTCACCTCTGAGCCTTCAGATGGCTAGAGGACTTGCTGTGGGCTCATCTGGGTCCAAGGAGGGACAGGTCCACCCAGAAAGAAGCAGGGGATGCCCACAGCCTTGGAGGCACCAGGAGGGTGATTTGAGCTATGAACATAGCAGCAGCTTCCCTTCCTGGAGAGCCCCCAGCCTCTGCTCACACACCTCTAGGGACAGAGAGCTCACTGCCTCTGTCACAGACTGGGCGGGCCACGGTTGGCCAGGCCACGGTTGGCCAGCTCCGACTGGTAGACGTGCTTCCTCAAGCCGAGATGAAATCTCTCCGTGTAATTTCCTCCCATTAGCCCTGTCTCTGCCCTCAGGCCCCACAGGGCCAGCCGCTCCCTCCAGCCTGCAGACATTTGGAGATGGCCATCTCTTGGAAGGGGTCTCCACTCAGGCTGAACGGCCAGGCCTCAGAAGGCAGGGTTCCTGATGCCCCTCCCACCAGGTCCCCACTGTCCAGTTGTGACCCACAGCACTGCAGGATCACAGGGGCAGTAGCTTGTTTAGGCAGCACCTGGGAATCACCTCTCTGGGCTTGGTCCCCAGCTCAGCCCTACTGTCTGGGAATAATCATTGACAACAGTTACCACTTAGCAATTCCTGCTCTGCACTAGACATTGTGCTGAGGTCGTTACAAGCATGAATCATCCCTCCTCTCAACTCTTTGAGGTAAGTATTATCACTATACCCACTTAACAGATGAGAAAAAGAAGGCTCAAGACAGGGTCGATGTGCCCAAGGTCCAGGGCACAATGAGCAAGTGAAGAACCCCAACTGCACACACAACTGGAACTCTCAGCTCTTGGTTACTAGTTGACAAAGACAGCAGCTGAAGAACAGAAGACGCTCACAGGAAACAGACTCTCAGCTCAGGATAAGCTGAGTGGCTTCAATTCTCAAGGAAATGGCAGTCTGGAAAGGAGGGAAAGAGTCCCACAGACCTGGGCAGGTGCGGAAGCCTCCTGGATTAGGCAGAGACCAGGGATGGGCCTTGAAAATCAAAGACATCTCAGACACTACAGAAATTCGAACGAAAGAAAAAGAATGGAATCCTGCAGCCCAGGAGCTTGAAGAGCCATACTAGGCCTTAATTCAACAGCTTCATCGTCTGGGAAGTGAGCATTTATTAAATACCATAGTATGCTTGGCTAATAATAGGCACAGATTAAAGTTCCATGATCCTAAGAGCTGAGAATCCAGGAGGCCAAGAGTGAGACTGGTGAGAACTGTCATGAGTACTCTGGGGTTCAGTCCTTACTAACTTCCTCCATAAGAGGAACACCAATTGGAAACACCTCCCTCAGCATTCCTATATGTTTTAAATAAGGAGAGCTCCTCACTGCTCCCTGAAACCAAGGCCACCAGTGTCTCCCAGACTTTCAAAGGATCTGTATTGGTTTGAAAATCATATATGGGATGGGTCACAGTGGTGTATGCCTGTAATCCCAGATGCTTGGGAGGCTGAGGCAGGAGGATCATATGTTAAAGGTCAGCCTCAGCAACTTTGTCAGATCCTGTCTCAAAATGAAAAAGAGGGGGCTGGGGATATAGCTCAGTTGGTAGAGTGCCTGCCTCGCAAGCACAAGGCCCTGGGTTCAATCCCCAGCACCACAAAAAAAAAAAAAAAAAAAATGAAAAAGAGGGCTGGGATGAGGCTCAGTGGTTCAATTGACCCAGGTTCTTTCTCTGTCTCTCTCTCTCTGTCTCTCTGTCTCTCCCGCCTTCCCCCCGCTGCCCCCCGCAACAAAACACATACAATCATACATGGAAAAATAGTGTAGAATCAAGTAACTGTGGGAGACACTTGCCTGATGGAGGCCAGACAGGTTTTTCTGTTCCAGGACTTCTCAGACCCTTTACTGGCTGCAGACATTGGGACTGGCAGTGGTGACAGAGTCTAGCACAGGTCCTCCCTGTCCATCATGTCCTAGTTGTTCCTTTCCCCCCACACCCCAACTGCCCTGGGCTGGAGGAGGAATGAAGCTAGAAACAAGAGGTGCACTTTCCACAGGGCACTGAGCTAGGAGAGTCTTGAAGCCCTTTGTAAGATGGTGGCCCATGCAATGGGAGGTAGCCTATTCCAGGAGAGGGAGTAAACAGGGAGAGTCAGTGTCCTGGGGAGGGGATACTTGGGAGGAGCTGTCCCATTAGAAGGGATGGAGGGACTGCAGGAACTGGGACATGAAGAGATGCCAGTCTAGACAAAGCTTAATGAAAGACCAAAAACTCTTTCCAAAAATGCGAGTTCATCTGGGTCCCAGGGACCCTATGAGGTCAGAATCCACCATAACATAGAGGGCTATGACCCCACCTGAAGAAGGCCTTGTCCTTTTTTTTTTTATTGTTTGTTATTTTTAGATATACATGACAGTAGAGTACATTTTGACATATTATACATACATGGAGTATAACTTCCCATTCTTGTGGTTGAACATGATGTGGAATTACACTGGTGGTGTATTCATATATGAACAAAGGAAAGTTATATCCAATTCATTCTACTGTCTTTCCTATTTTTACATCCCCCTCCCTTCCCTTCATTCCCCTTTGTCTAATCCAATGAACTCCTATTTTCCCCCCTACCCCTATTGTGTGTTAGCATCCACATATCAGAGAGAACATTTGACCTTTGGTTTTTTGGGGGACTGGCTTATTTCACTTATCATGATATTCTCCATTTCTATCCATTTACTGGCAGGTGCCATAATTTCATTCTTATGGCTAATATTCCACTGTGTATATATAACACATTTTCTTTATCCATTGAAGGGCACTTAGTTGGCTCCATAGTTTAGCTATTGTGAATTGAGCTATGAACATTGATGTGATTGCATCACTATATTATGCTGATTGTAAGTCCTTTGTGTATAAATCAAGGAGTGGGATAACTGGGTCAAATGGTGGTTCCATTCCAAGTTTTCTGAGGAATCTACATACTGCTTTCTAGAGTGGTTGCACCAATATTCAGTCTCACCAGCAATGTCTGAATGTAACTTTTTCCCCACATCCTTGTCAACATTTATTGTTACTTGTATTCTTGATAATTGCCATTCTAACTGAAGCGAAATCTCAGTGTAGTTTTAATTTGCATTTCCCTAATTGCTAGTGATTTTGAACATTTTTTCATGTATTTGTTGACCATTCATATTTCTTCTGCTGTGAAGAGTCTTTTCAGTTTCTTAGCCCATTTATTGATTGGGTTATTTGCTTTTTTGGTGTTAAGTTTTTTGAGTTCTTCATATATCCTGGAGACAAGTGCTCTATCTGAGGTGCGGGTGACAAAGATTTTCTCCCATTCTGTAGAGAGAAAAATTTTTATTGTTCCCTATGCTGTGAAGAAGTTTTTTTTTTAGTTTGTTACCATTCCATTTATTGATTCCTGATTTTATTTCTTGTGCTTTAGGAGTCTTGTTGAGGAAATCGGTTCCTAAGCCAACATGATGGAGCATTGGGCTGACTTTTTCTTCTGGTAGGTGCAGGGTTCTGGTATACTTAGAACTGATCCCCTTTGAGTTGAGTTTTGTGCAGGGTGAGAGATAGGGGTTCACTTTCATTCTGCTACATATGGATTTCCAGTTTTCCCAGCAGCATTTGTTGAAGAGGCTCTTTTCTCCAATGCACATTTATAAGCCCTGTTGTTTTAAATCCCACTTGCCTTCCGGGCTGACCTCTTTCCTCCAGGAAGACCTCCCTAACTGCTGCATTGCATGCCATGACATGAACCCCTGGTTCCCAGGACTTCTATTTGCCTTGATGTTGTGTGCTACATGGCAAGTTCCAGACAACATGTTCTAGAGCTGCCAACTCCTCCCAAATTCTAAGTGATCACTGCTCTGAATGATCCATCCAACTATCCACACAACCATCTGTCCAAAAATTTCCGAGCATTGCAGTTTGCCAGCTCCCTGCTCAACCCTAAGGAGTAAGCAGAGCCCTTTATAGCCCTGTCTCAGGAAGAGAGATCTAATGGTGTCTCTTCCTAGTAAGATATTCCTTCCTACCTCAAGGGGCTGGGGCAGCCCAAAGTGGGGTTAATGCGGGCACACTCCTCTGTGAGCTGCAGGTGGTTCCCACAACACAAAGGTTTGGCACACCCGCTTCCTACTGCATTTGTGATATCTCTTCACCCTCTATTCTGGTCTTGTGGCTGTGGGTTCCTCAAGGCATGCCTGGAACTAGGTAAGAGATCCTTGCAGTTCTAGATGATTCTGGGCCCAGACTAGGCAGAAGATTTACTTGAGTTTGCACTACAAGTCAATGGTGGTTTGGGGACCCAGATCCCAAGCTCTTGGATGACCTATAAACACTGTTGGCCTAGCACCTGGCAGCCATTCCAGGACTGCGTTTGAGGTGGCCACTTTGGTGTGTCTGACTCCAAACCCCTTCCTGTGGAAAGTCAAAGATTTTTTTTTCCTTTTGGCAAGTGAACATTGGGCAATGTTTGGTACAGTGGGAAATAGTTGCAAGCACTCTGAACTGACAGGGCAGATCTCCTTGTAATTCTCCCTCTCCTCAAGCCAATTTGGCCAAACTTTCTTAGGGTTTCATCAGGAAGCACTAATTTCTAGCTTCATTATTAAAAAATTTATTTTGATAGTAATTCTTGGTATTGCATAAAATATGAGGGACAGGGGAAGGGGAGAAGAGAAGATCCCCTCCTTCTTTATGAAAGAAGAAATGACCTCAGACCCTCCTTGCTCCATGTTCAGGATCATTGGTTATTGCATCAAAGCCATCATGTGTGTTTGCCAACGTACGGGTCGCAGCCACCCACAGACACACACCCTCGAACACAGTTTCCAGAGAGCAAACTGTGTTTCTAGCAACAAACCACACTCCGCCTCTGGGACTTGTGACCCGACTCTGCCCTGAGAGAGATGCTCCATGGGAAGCGCTCCTGATGGGAGCCTGCAGCCGGGCCTCCAGGCTGCTTTTGGCAAGTCCCAACAGGATGCCAGGCGGGCTGGCGGGCTGGTGGGCAGGAAGAGACGCTGCTAGGAACCTCTCTCTGCTGTAATTTACTAAATCCATCTGGGTCTCCTTTGAGACATTTTCTGGAAATGCCACATTTCAAGGTTCTCCCTGTTAGAAAAGGTCAGAGAGTTCATGCAGGCCTTTCATGTTATAGGAACTTGAAAGGAAAGGAAAGGAAATGTATATTTTCAGCTTCAGCTATGATTAAGTGGGCTCAGGCCATGAGAACATTTAGATGATTTACATGACGTTACACGAAGAGCCAATTAGCCTAACAACTTCCGAAAAATATCTAGCCCAAGAGCACCCATTTATTAGAGTGCATGGAATGTGCCAGACATTGTGCTAAGCACAACAGTTCAAGGTAGGTACAACACCCATTTCACCCAGGAGGAAACTGAAGCTCAGAGAGGGTCAGTGATTTGTCTGGGATCTCACAGCCAGTAAATTGCAGGGCAGGGACAAAAACACCAGTCTGCCCAAATCCAAAGCTGGAGCTTTCTTTCTCAGACCTTCAAACCTCCAGGGTCCTGACTTGGTACTGTATCCAACATCCAAGGATGGTCAAGTTCACCTGATTCATTTGCATGAAGATGAAGCCTCATTAAATCACCACCTCTAGCCTGACCGAATGAGTCCGAAGCACTCTGGGTCCTGCTCTTGAAACTTGCTTGTAACTTCCAGGGGGGCAGCCACAGCAGATCTCATCTACCACTCTGTGGAAGAACCCCAAGACCCATGGTTTCTGGGACCTGAGTCACTGACCAGGACAGGTAGCCCAGGACAGCTAGGAGAGATGGCACAGGCTAAGGTCTGTCTGGTGCTCAGGGAGTGGCTCTTGACCCTCTAACCCTGCAAAGGGTTGGGCCACCCATACATACCATCCAGGGGGATTATCCAATTCTCTTGGTGGTCCCTCCAAGCAACAAAAGCCACCCAGAAAGTCAGGATTCTATATTGGTGACAGCTCATTCATCAGCATTTGTCTGCCAAGACCACACGGCAGATAATGACTCCCTTGGAATTTTAGGGTCATGATGGAACACAAGAGTGGTGGGCTCAGGAGTCAGACTGCCTGAATTTGGAGCTCCAATGCCCTCATTTTTAAGTTCTTAGATTTTGGGTGACTTACTTAACCTCTCTGAGCTTTAGATTCCTCATTAGTAAAATGGGGATAATAGTCCTTATGTCACAGGGTTGGTGTGATGATTAAATGGGATAATGTGTGTGAAGTTCTTGTTAGGATGCCTGGCACGTAGTACTAACTCGGTATATGAGTTATTGTGCCAGTGAGGATAAAAGAATCTATGCTGACCAAGGGCTCCTGCCAGGATGTACCTGCCTTTTGGGAAACACCTCTAAAGCTCCTGTTCTCCTCCTTAGCTTTCCAGATCCAGATGGAAATCACCTCCAGGAAGCCACCCTGACTACTCCAGCCCACTCAAACTCCTGCCACTCAAGTCTGTGTCGGCTGTTCCAGCCCCCAGCTCAGCTCTGACAAGTCCTCAACTTCTCAAAGCAGCAGGAAGTACCTCTAAGCCTCCCTGGACTTCAGCCTGAGCCCAGGGCTAAGCCCAGTAGCCGATCCTTCAGTGAACGTTCAGACTGATCTCAGTAAGGTTGTGAACGCCTGTGACTCAGTCCTCCTCTCTGCCTTACCTATCCTCACACCCTCATTCTTCCTACTTCCTTCCCCCTCCCCTGTTCCTCCCAGCAAGACAAGGAGTCCCATCCAGGACATCACAGGGCAGTGGTTCTCAGGCTCAGGGATTTCACAGCCCTATAAAATGTCCAAAGAAACTTGAGAGTGGGGGAGCGAACAGATCAGAAAAAAATGTCATTTTTCCTTAGCCAAATAAGGTCATTTATAAAAGTCTATTCTCACTGTCATTTTAGTAAAGAAAGAATGCTTTCACCCCAATAAAGCAGAAAAAAAAACATACTCATTAAATGCCAAGCTGAAAAAAAAAATTACCCTTATTGACACACCTCACTTGTCCTGACCTCTTTCTTTTCTCCTTGGTTTGTAGAAAATTTCAATCCCCCAAGACCTGTGTCCACTGGGACCTCATGGATCTTACCAATTTTTCTGGAGGAGGTTCTGCCCAAGTTGTAGTCACCCACAAACGCAGGAGGACCCCCCACCCCCACCCCAAACGCCTTGAGTTAGGGAGATCCCTATTTCCATTCAACTTTCCAGAGGTGGTTGATCCCAAAACCAGACCCGACAACCTGGGTAGTTGGTGGGCTGGGCGGAGGGATGCGGGGAGATCGTGTGTCCTTCCCCTCCTGGCCCGGCAGCTTTTGGCTGGAGCCCCTCCCACCAAGCGAGAGGGGTCGGGGTCAAATTGAGCACCCCCTCACACCTTGGCAAAGCAGGCTGGAGAGACCCATTGCGCAGGGTCTAAACTGTATCCCCTTCGCCAAGCTGAGTGCTAGGGCTCAAGTCCCCTAGCCTTGGGAAGGCAGGGAAAGTGGGCACCGTAGCCCGGAGGTGGGGGGCCGAGGCTCCCCGCTGGGCGGGAGCAGATAGCATCTGAACACAGAGAAGGACGGCCCCGGCTCTTTGATCCGCAGCCAGCTAGGCTGGGCCTGGACCCGGAGGGGCGGCGCGGCTGTCTTCCGGCCCGGCTTTGCACCGCTGCCAGCGGTCCTGTGGGGCCCTGCGCCAGAGAGGCGAGGCGTCCAATGCCCCCTCCCCCAAATACCCTCTGTTTCAACTGCTCTTAGAAGAGGTGGGAGCGTCTACACTGAATCCAGCACAGAGACCTGAAGGGGGACCTGCGGTTTACTGCACCGCGATCCAAAGAACCGGTGTTTTTTGTAGATGCAGAGGCTGAGCCGAGACCAAATCACTGGAGGTGCCTGTGGATGAGGCTCCGTGTGCCAAATAGATGAGATGGAAGCTTCAGCACCGGTCATCGTCAATGGGTTCCGGAATGCAACTTCCCAGATTGAGTTGCTGCGGGTGAAGGACCCCACCTAGGAATCCGTGGTCCACGTGGCTGCCCAAAGTCCCTGGGAAGTCCCTGGGACACAGGTTCTAGGCGTGGAACTGAGCTGGGAAAGACGTGATGGAGGGTGGCTGGAGGTTCGGCGGCGGGGATCCTTCCTCCTAGTCTTCTGTGTTTGCACCTCGGAGCTGCCACATGGCTGAGGGGCTTGTCACAGATGTGTGATGTATGAGCTGCGCGTGCAACAGAAGCTCAATAAATGTGTGAGGGTTGAATACTAGTGTTCTCACAGTGGGCGTGCAACCTGGAAGGAGGTTCTAGATTGGCATAGGGATGGAGGATGGGTCAGAGTGGGGCTTTGACAACCCCCTGAGGGTTCCCTGGGTTCGAGTAGCTCCAAACTCTAAGAAACCCCCAGTTCAAAGCACAGGATATACTGGGTCTGGGGGCCCAGACGCTAAGGCTGCGACTTGAAGCCACACCCCAAGTCTCAAGGCCTAAGGGACCCGCAGCCTACCTAACTGGAAGAGAAACCTGGGCGCCGGATGAGAATATCTTGTTGTAGGGAGGAAGGAGGGTCGGGAGTTTCCTTCAGCATCCCCACATTACAGGAGAAGAGTGACGATATTTTAAGCTGGTCAGACGCCTCCCTCGGGGTTCACTCGCGGAGAGCGAGCCCTTTAAGACTATGCCTGGTGGGTGCGTCCCGGTCTCTCCCGGGAGAGGAGGGGGCGGACCCAGACTCCTCGGCCCCGCCCCCGTCGGGGCCCGCCCCCGGAGTACCCGCCCCGCCCCCGGCACTCCGCCGGCGGCGCCTTTGATGTTCCGACCCGCCGGCTCCCGGAGCCGCTCAGCCCCGCGCCCTTGCCCGGCGCCCACAGCCCGCCCAGGCGGAGTCAGCCCGCGCTCCGCCCGCCGTGATTCGGGCTCGGAGGTCCAGACTCCGGGCTCGCCGCCTCCCGGGCCGGCTCCGCGCCCCGCACTCCTCGCGCCCCGCGCTCCCTGCGCCCGGGCGGGCGGAGCGCACCATGCCGCAGCTGGACTCTGGCGGGGGAGGCGCGGGCGGCGGCGACGACCTCGGAGCGCCCGACGAGCTGCTGGCCTTCCAGGACGAGGGAGAGGAGCAGGACAAGAGTCGCGACAGCGCCGCGGGCCCTGAGCGCGATCTGGCCGAGCTCAAGTCGTCTCTCGTGAACGAGTCCGAGGGCGCGGCCGAAGGCGCGGGGATCCCGGGGACCGGCGCCGGAGCCCGCAGCGAGGCCGAGGTCGGGACCGAGGTGAGCGTCTGCCCGCGCCTACTCTGTCCAGCCCGCCGCCTGGGGCCCTCCGGGTCTCCATCCCTCAGAGCCCTCCTCTCCGGCCCCGGGACCCTGAGCCCCAAGGTCCCGGCTGCCCCTCACGGCCCCTCTGGTTCTCCCTCTAGGCTTTAGGGCGGGAGCACACTTCGCAGAGACTTTTCCCGGACAAACTTCCAGAGTCTCTGGAGGACGGTGAGTTTCTGCGCGGCCTGGCTCCCTTTCCTCGTGCTGAGGCCCTGGCCTCGTTGGGAAATAGGGAATCCAGGGGGTGCCTCCCCCGGCTGCAGCTCCGGGAGTGGGTAGAAGCCAGGGGGCGTGGGGGAGTGGGGGGCGGGTTTCCCCGGCGCTGCTGGGCTCGAGTCACTTCCGGTGCCCTGACCTTTATAGGAGTAAACAGACCCCCTCCATCTCTGCCTCCCCTCTAGCCCAGGTGACTGACTAATCCCCAGCCTTGAGGAGAAGGCGTTGGCCAAGGTTTCTTGGCTGGAGGGCTAGGTGGGGAGTCTATTCAGGGTCTCCTGGAGAAGGCCTGGACTCGGGGGTCCTTCCTCCAAAGATTGGCACTGAAGACACCCCCATCCCTTTCCCTTTCAAGTCCCGAACTCAAAGGAGACCCCTTGGCAATTCTTATATTTTCTCTCAAGAGCAGACTGCCTTCAGCCCGAGCAGCTGCCCGGGCTGGTATCTGACCCAGCTGTGGTTTTTCCAGGCCTGAAGGCCCCGGAGTGCTCCAGCGGCATGTACAAAGAGACCGTCTACTCCGCGTTCAATCTGCTCATGCACTACCCACCCCCATCAGGAGCAGGGCAGCATCCCCAGCCACAGCCCCCGCTGGTAAGTGACCCCAGCAGCCAGTGTCCCTAGTGCTTGCTTCTTCCTTTGACCAGGTAGGTGAGGCATGGGCAAGAAGTACTTTTGCCGGGAAGGAAATAGATATGTGAGGATTCTGTGGTTATCTTTTTTCCTCATACACAACCAGTGGGATCTGAACCAAAAGGAGTATTTTAGGGGGAGGAAGGAGGGCCTGCCTTGGATCATCCCCTGCAGCTATTGGCTTTTGTCTTCCCAGCTTGCTTAGGAGCAGGTGCAGGCCTGGTCCTTGTACTGCAAGATGCCGGGTGGGGTCCTCTGAACAACTTTTGAGCTGAAATCACCTTCCTTCCGAGGTTGGTGTGTTTAATGTGATCTGAGCTCAGAGCTTTGCCAGTTTGCTTTCTCCTGGGAAGCCCTGAGCTTGGGTGTTGAAGGAATGGGCAGAAAAGGAGATCTGATGGGATCTCCTCGTTGTGCAGGAGAAAGGTTCTCCACTGTGTGTCCTTACTGGTGTAAGTGTGCCCTTGCCAAAGGAGGACCCTACACACCAAGTGGGTTTTGAGGAGGTTCACTTGGTCTCTTACCCACCAAGAAGGGTTGGCAGAGATGTGCTACATATCAGTGGTATCGGTAAGTGAACTGTGAGTTAAATCCTTTAAATACCTAGAGCTTTGAAAAGATTTCATGATCATTACAAACCATGCTTTTTTCCATTGGTCCAGATAAAGTGTGAAGAGCCTTTTTGGAGTGCTTTGGAACAGTTAGCTGAACTTAACAAAAAAAATCCACATTTGTATTTCAGACAGTCCCCAGTTGGCCCAGGTTGGGGGTGAGGATGCCTGGAAGGCTTGGAGGTTTGAGGTGGGTGGGTGTTGGGTGAAAATGTAAGCCTAGTTCAGGTGGGGCCACAGGCCAGAGACTTGCATAGCTAGTGGCCGGGTCCACCCAGAAGGAGGACAGGATGACTGTGAGGCTGGTTCAGATCAGGAGTGAGTTAGCAGGTTCTGAGTACTATTTCCTGCTAATGCTGGTGGGAGGTGAGAAGACAGATGCAGGCTGCTCTCCAGAAGCTCAAAAAAACCTGGTAGATGACTGACTTGAGAAATGAACTCTTTTCCCTCTGGACCTCTTCTCATCTCTGTACACCAAGTATGTTGGCTGCAGGGTCTCCCTGCCTACCTTCTCTACTCTGGGATATAAAGGGTAGTTCCCTTCTTTCCAGGTTTATGAGGGAGAGGGCTTCCTCTTGACCCTGCTACCTGATAAAGCCACTCTCCCCATAGCCCTGCACCCTGCAGGTACAGATGCTTTTTGGATCCCCTGCAAGGCGTAAACCCTTTGATTTGGGGCCAGTTGATATAACCCACCATTTCCAACCACTAGCAGGCATTGCTTGGACTAGGGCTATGGTCACCATGGTAACTGACTGTACAAGAGGCCTAGGCCCAAGAACCTTCCTGGCTGAGCTAGTTCCCAGGACTCCGTGGCAGAGCAGGGAGACAGCAGTGGCTTCTCTCATGGTGTGGAGGAGCAGGAGAGTGTCCAGAGCAGGAAGGGCCTCATTCTTTTATAAGGGTATGGGTAATGAGACCATTTGGTGTTCTTTGGGTTACACTGGTCAAAGAGTGGGCAGAGGGTAGACTCTCAGTCAGGATCAACACCACTCACTTGGCCTGGGACATATATTTTTCAGCTTCCAGTCTTTTCCCAAACTGCAACAGATGCTTGTCTATGCATTGCACCCTGCCCTACCCTCCTCCCGACCCAGCTGCTGCCCCCACTACTGGTTTCTGGGAACATGGGAGGATTGACTTTGGCACTGAATTTCTGTGTCCTGGCCTCAGCTGCTCTGAGGGACTGGGGACAAGGCCAGAGGCAGAAGCCTATGTTAGAGTAACACTGGGTAAGGAAATGTGTGTGAATATAGGGGAGCTTGTTTTAGGCAAACTTTATAGTTATAATACATAGCAAGTAAAAGTAATTGCTTGTATTATGCAGAGTTGTATGGACACTTTTTTTTTTTTTTTTACAATGCAAAAGATACTCCATATTTTGGGAGCATATTTATCATGTGGTTCAAAGTTCATATGGCTGATCAGAGGTGGTGGTGAGCGCCTGGAATCCAAGTGACTAGAGAGGCTGAGGCAGGAGGATCACAAGTTTGAGGCCAGCTTCATCAACTTATTGAGGTCTTCAGCAACTTAGTGAGACCCTGTCTCAAAAGAAAAATAAAAAGGGCTGGTGATGTGGCTCAGTGGTAAAGTGCTTCTGGGTTCAATCCCCAGTACCAGCAAACAAACAAAAAAGAATTCATGTGTCTGCAGTTAAGGAAAAAATCTTTAGTTGGTTAGGAGCTCTCGAAAGGTCCCTGAGGAAAAACTGCACTGAGAGGTTTTTCCAAAGCTGGTCCTTTACTAAGCCCATCCATAGGGGACACAATATACTACCAAGCCCTGTCCACAAGCCTTAGCACTATATGTTCCTTCATCTTTTGCCCAGCCCTCTCTGAGGACATGGAGGTGGTCAAAAATTGTGCTCAAGATCTATGATGTTCAAAAGGAATCACTGGACTTCCATAGATCACAGGGCAAACCCACACTAGGGATTTTGTCCACTCACATGTGGGTGGGGTGCTCATGTCGCTCCCACGTTTGAAGGCCTCTGAACAGGCAGACTTAAACCTTGCCAGGAGCTAAATGCCCAACTGACAGCCAGCTGCTGTGGGGCAGAGAGACACTTTTTCCCAAAAAAAGTTGCTTTTTGGTGTTTGACTTTTTTGAAGCTTTGTTTGAGGATGGGGAAGTTAAGTTGAAGCTTTTTCCGTGAAAGTTGTTTGTCAGGCATCTAATACAGGTTTACAGGCAGTTACTGGCCTAGACCATAACTGCTGTTTCTTTTTGTGTATGTTTTGTTTTGTCTTCTCTGTTCTGAGACCTGGGATGGAGTAGGAGTGAGGAGGTAGGGTAGTTAGGTGGTCCTAGGCCAGACTCTGGAGGAATTCTGAAATTAATATAATAAGGCATTATTCCCTAGGGAAACTCAGGCAATTAGATATACAAAACTGCCAGTCTGGTTATATCTGAAAAGGATATGAGGCAGTGTTGCTCTGTGCCCCTTCTATGGGCTCCTCTTAGAGTCTGTGGCTTGGAGGGATTGTGAGCCTTTTGCCATTTAAATGAACTATCCAGAATTGACAGATCCGTAGAGACAGAAAGTAGAATAGGAGTTGCCAGAGGCTGAGAGAAGAGGAGGTGGGAAGTGACTGCCAGTGGGAATGGGGTTTCTCTTTGGGGTGATGAATACGCTGTGGAATTAGATAGTGGTGGCAGTTGCACAACCTTGTGAATATACTGAAAGTCTCTGAATTGTACAGTTTTAAAATAGTGTATTTTACAGAATGTGAATTACATCTAAATGACAAAAAAAGAAGTTTGGGCTTTTGACTGTTGTGGAAACTCAGGCCATGCTCCCTGTCTCTGATCCCCATGGCCATCTTAGTACCAGGGCATCCTTCCCACCAGGGGGTCAAGTGGCAGCTCTAATGTGTGGGGCACAAGGGAGGTGATGGACTTAGGTGTGGGCTGCTGGCCATAGGGCTCACCACTAAGTCCCAGGATTGAGGTCCAGGAGAGGGCTGTGGGAATAAGGTCTGAGGGAGCAAAAGGTGAGCAAAACCCAACTCAAGCTGAGGAAGGAAGTGCTGCTGACACAGGTCCCATGTCTGGAGAGCTGTACAGAGAGAAGGTGTAGAACACCACCCATCCTTCCAGCCCTACAGAGGGGCCCTGTGAGCTTGCTGGGACTTTAGTGGTGGTTGAGCACCAGCCCAGGTTGGAGCCAAGCCTGTGAGAAGGGAGTCTGGCACCAGGCTGCTACCAGGCTCTGGGAACTGAGATGACCAGAACCAGGCTCTGTCCTGAGAGTGCCCAGCTGAGCAGAGGGGACAGATGAATAAATCCAGCCAGGAGGTCCTGTCTGGAGATGTACTGTCAAGTAGGCCCAGCTGAGGGTATCCTGGATGGAGCTGGCCTCAGCTTGGGCTGTGAACCAGGGTCCCCTGAGCTGAGGGCTGCAGGTTATCCAACAGATAAAGAAGGGACTGGTGTGTTCCTCAGTGCATCCCAGATCTTCCACTTCACCTGTCACCACCCCCAGTCATCACTATCTCCCATTCAAATGGCATAGTAGCCTCCTCCAGGGTCTATCTGGCCCCCCGCCACTCTAACCCACTGTCCAAACTCCATGTAGCAGCCAAAGGGATCCTTTAGAAACAAATCAGATTGAGTCTCTCACCTGATTATAAACTCCAAGACCTTCCCCATTGCTCTTGGAGGAAAGTCCAAACCACTCACCACAGCCTGAGTGCCTGGGTGGCTAGTGCCTCCAGCCTCCACCTCATTATCAGCACCACCTCCTTCCTCTCTCTCACAGCAGCCTCTCTGTCCTGGTGAGTTTTATACCTGGCAAGTTTTCTACCTCAGGACCTTTGCATTTGTTCCCTCACCTTGCATATCTTTCCCAGCTCTTGGTATAGGTGCCACCCACCTTCTTAATCCTTCATTCAGATGTCTCCTCTGACCATCCAAGTTGGACCCTCCCTCATCCTGCCTCTGGGCCTTGGCTGCCTTGCCCACCCCGGCAGCTCTTCTGGATGATGTGGTTAGCACAGCTTTACAACACACTCACCATGCTTAGCCAAAGAGAGCTTTTCTGCAGAAGCATCCTGGGCCTTGTTTCATGTCTTTACAATAGGCTAGCAAGCCTTTCTTCCAGATGTTTGGAGTGAGGACTAGCAGCTTTGCCAGAGAGATGCCCAGGGAGGTGCTAAGCATGGCCTGGGCTGGGTGGGGACAGGCTTTTTCTATGATCAATCCCTTCTCCTTTGCTATCCTAGCTTTTGTGGGGCCATTGGTGGCTTAGTGGTAGGCCCCATGTGGACCCCAATCTGGAGGGCTGTATCTTCAACTTCAGGCTACAGGGATCTGAACCCTGGGACTGGGGACTCAGGTGTACAGGTCCCCTCCTCACTGCCTGACCTCACCCAGGGATTCTTGGGAGGGGAAATGCTGTGCCCTGGACCAAGCCAGGATTCTGCTTTGAGGACAGCTTCCACTCCAGTGCTGTCTGCCAGGACCAGGGAGGTCCCATGAAGGAGGCTTATCCTGCAGAGCCTGGTGAGGGCCAGGATTCCTGCTTCACCTTGTCCACAGGGGCAGGGAGGAATGGATACAACTTTAGGGTAGCCTGCTGACTCCTTTGGAAGGGTAGGGCGAGCTAGCTCAGCAGGGCAAAGGGGACATTCCCAAGGCCCCAGTGCTGAGACAGCCCGAATTTGTTGCTAGGACCCAGTTCCCAGCTCTTCCAGTGAGGTGGTTCCCACAGCCAGCAAATGAGGATCTTCATACCAGTTCTGCCTACCTCCCCAGCTGCTGAGACTTGGGTGTGAGTGGAATTAAGAGGGAAGTCCAGCGTGGTGGCACATGCCTATAATCCCGGGTCTTGGAAGTTCAAGGCCACTATTAGCAAGTTAGTGAGGCCCTAAGCAACTTAGTAAGACCCCCTGTCTCAAAAATAAAAATAAAAAGGGCTAGGGATGTGGCTCAATGGTGGAGTGCCAGCTGGGCGTGGTGGTGCACGCCTGTAATCCAAGCGACTTGGGAGGCTGAGTCAGGAGGATCGCGAGTTCAAAGCCAGCCTCAGCAACTTAGTGAGGCACTAAGCAACTCAGTGAGACCCTGTCTCTAAAATAATAAAATACAAAATAGGGCTGGGGATGTGGCTCAGTGGCCGAGTGTCCCTGAGTTCAATTCCTGGTTCAAAAAGGTAGAGTGCCCCTGGGTTTAATCCTCCCTACCAAAAAAAAAAAAAAAAAAAAAGGATTGAACATGGCTCCTCTCTGTCACTCCTGAGAACACAGACCATCCCCTGCCTCTGCAAGACGGGAAGTGGAGGTGAGCTATAAGCAGGGATCCAGGGGTGCTGGTTGAAAATCCCTTAATTAACTGGGTGCAGTAGTGCACACCTGTAATTCCAGTGGCTCAGGAGGCTAAGGCAAGAGGATTGTGAGTTCAAAGCCAGCCTAAGCAATTTAGCAAAGCTCTAAGTAACTCAGTGAGACCCTGTCTCTAAATAAAATACAAAAAGGACTGGGGATGTGGCTCAGTGGTTAAGGACCCTGGGTTCAATGCCTGGTACCAAAAAAAAAAAAAAAAGAAGAAGAAGAAGAAGAAAGAAAATTACATAACTGCTGAGTTCAGGCTGGGTCAGTGGTAGACCCAAAGTCTCCTGAGGGGCAAGGAGAACTGCAGCCCCTCTGAGCCCCCTTTGGCTGCTGCGGTCTCAAAGCCATAGAGTCACACCCCCTCACACCTTGTGACTGATGCTTCCTGCCAGTGTGTACAAACAAGTCTCTGTTGGAGGAAACAGGTGTTTTACCAGGTCACAGGAGCACTCCCTACCCACCATATCCTCGAGGAACAACCTCTTTTCTACAGGCAGAGACAGTAAGGCCAAATCAGGGAAGGCCACTTGCCAAGGCTTCTCAGAGGAGTGGAGGGAGGAAAAGCATTTAGTCCACTACTGTATCTGCTATTCTGACTGCATGACCCTGGGAAAGTTACTTTGCCCCTCTGGGTCTTAGTTTCCTCATCCGAAAATGAGGCTAATGAAGGTTCCACCCTCCTTGGGTGACTGGCATGGAGCGAACCTGTGTCTGTTAAGGCACTGGCACAGTGTAGGTGGTACCCATGGGCAGCTACTGCTGGAGGACTAACACTGCATAAAAAACTCAGAAGCTCCTGGCCCGCTGATGCTCAGGCTGGCTGCTGTCCCTCCCCTGCCCAGCAGCAGCTCCCCAAGGGACCTGCCTGGCCCTCAGGCACTTAGCTGGGCTCAGCCCAGAAGAGCCTGCTAGAATCTTGAGTCCAGTCTGTGTTTATTGAGCCCCTTCTGTGTACCTGGCCTGGTTTGACAAAGGGGAGGCTGCACCTGCCCTCCCAGAGCTCAGGCCTGGAAAGGCAAGGAAACACTCATTGGGAGTCCCATGTTGGCTCTGAAGTACTGCTTGAGCTGGATATAGGGCATAGAGGAGCAAGAGGGGCCATGGGAGCAGCTTAGGAAGCTTCCTAAGAGGGACCTGTAAAGCTGAGAGTGGGAGAACACTCTGAGTGGAGGCTGAGCCAAGCAGGAGAGATGCAGAGACGAGTGTGTTCCTGGTCCCTGGAGGGCAGCCCCAAACTATGGTTCTAGGAGGGGTGTGAGGTGAGGCTGGAAAGGTCAGCACTAAGGCTGATGTGAGCCTATGCCTAGCAGTGCTGGTTCCAGAACCTGGGAGGGTGGTGGGCACATGCAGTGTGTTGGCATCTTAAAGGGCA